>QKQZ01010298.1:0-64290 GCA_003595255.1 Solenopsis fugax | reverse complement strand
GGATTTAGCAGCGGCGGCGGCGGCGTCGGCGGCGTCGGCGGTGGCGGAGGTACCAACCTCCGTTTCCCTATCCCACGCTGTGTGCCGCTGCCGCTCTGATTTAAATTTATTTACATTTGTCCCTTTTCTACGGCGCGCTTCCTGCGCGGCGCTATGAACCCGACGGCGCTATTGATTTCGTCCTCACTCACGAGCCACCTACTCCCCCGGTCCACTCCCTTCGCCCATGCCCACCACCCATCGGGCCTCTCATCCCCGATGCCCCCTCCGAGCAAAGCCCCCACACCCGCAACGCCGGGCTTTAGCCGCGGAAATTTGCCGTTACGAAATTCATCGATCGTGTCCTTTCCGACTAGTTTCAAAAGACCACGATGTAATGTCGCGTACGAGCGGCGCGAGAGAGCAGAAGGCATCGCGAGTAAAGTTTATTTATTTCGATAAGAAAAAATGAAAAAAGTCTCGAGCCACCGATTGCGGCTGATGGAGGATTTTGATCAAACGAGTTTATTTCGTTCAATAAGACAAAATTTCTTCTTTCTTCGGGATTCATTAGTACTCATTCATTAGTTGCTAATGTCTACTATCTCTTCACGTATATTTTTTCTGAAAATACAAGTTTCTTTCTGAACACAGAGAGAAAAAATTGTAGTGGTGGCAACTACATGGGGGCAATCATACATTTTTTGTTAATNGTGGCAACTACATGGGGGCAATCATACATTTTTTGTTAATATTATTATAATATATAGTTAAGTGAACTATATTATAGTTATTGCAACTAAATTAATGGTTAAGAGAACTAATAAAAAATAGTTGTAGTATACTATATAATAAAGTAATTACAACTATTTTTTTATTAGTTTTCTTAACCATAAACTTAGTTGCAATAACTATAATATAGTTCACTTTACTATTATATTATAATTATATTAACAAAATTTGTATGGTTGTCCCCTTATAGTTGTTACCACTACAATTTTTTCTCTCAGTGAAGGATAGAAAGAGACGGATTATGGCATTGGTTTTCTTGTGATCCATGCGAACTGAAGCACATGGACCGTTATGCGAAGAGAATTAAAAATGCCGGAAGTTAAACGTGAATACGCTAGAGCAGCACGTACATACGTTACATAAGTCTCGATAGGGTATATACACCGTGACGTCAGATGAATCGTGAGATCCAATCGGCTTCTATCCGCGCCTATAAGAATTTTACAACGGTATAAATATATCTTTGCCGATATATATCTCTCCATGTGTGCTATGTAGAGCAAAGTTACCACCGCGCCGCGCCGTGTTTCTCTCTAAAAACTACGGTCAATCGTGTGTGAGTGCACGCCGCAATCGTTTCTTATTTTCTTACTATTTCGAGTGCGGCCACATTTCGATAATTCGCCGCGCCGGCCCCGACCGGAATAAGAATCGTTTTCAGACATTTTTCCTAGGATTCCTTCTATTTTTTTTTCCTTTTTCTTTTTTTCCTCGCTAAAGCGCTCGAGGCGCACACGAGCCAACTCCGAAATGGAAGAAAAATTCGAGAAGTCAGGGAGAGGGAGATATGGAAGGCAAACATTCGTGCAGCAGTCGCGATAAGGTGGATTATCGTTGATAATTCCACCGGTTGCTCTATCAAAGCTGAAAATCTCAATTTATCGTGTCTATATCACAAATGACAATTCTATTTTTATTAACAGTGCATCGCGCGAATAAATATACGAGGACGTTCACGTAATGCCACGTGACATTTCACTCGGAGTAAATGGCAATTGTAAGATCGTTATAATTATAGTTGTTACAATAATTACTTCGCTATTCAATAAAATCTGATTATCAGGCAGAAACTCCAATTAAAACTGTATATTTCAGTATTGTGTATCAAATGTATCTGTCCATCCATTTATCAAAATTTGTTAACTTAATAAACTTGAAAATGTAATCAAGCGTCAAGTCAAGTTTAAAAATAGCGTGAAATTATTCTGCTTCGTAAATCTCGTGAATCTGATTTAGCGGAGCGCCGAGATTGAAATGAAAAAGATATTATAATGACGCAAAACCCAATCAAATAAAGTGAGATATATTTTAGACATTAGAACGAGAGGTCAAGAAAAAAATGTAATCAAACAATATTCAGAGAGCATTACGAAATTTTACAAGAAATTTCAGCTTTTTCTTCTAAAAGTATCGTCATAAGAATCGCGCGCCACATTGGGATGAGAATATCCGGGCAGCGCTGTTATCCAAAATTTAGTATCGGAACTCTTCCGAAATTACATTTTATAGAGGCAATTCGTTCTGCGCCGCACCGGGATTGGCTTGCATTAATAATGCCTTTATGGGGCGCACCGGGTGACCCTGAAGTCAGCAGTCTGATTCGATTTTTCACGGTGCTACGGAAACGGACGTCGATGAAAACACGTTTGAAAGGACAGTATAAGCCCCGCCATTTAGCCGTGTCACCGTACAGCTCGCTTCGTAACGCGCACCTGTAATAAAAGACGCGATATGTGCAAAACATAAAGTATGCAGTATCGCCATAAAGTACGTCCTCACGTTCGAGAGCACATTATCCATAAATAAAATGTTTTGAAAATAAAATAAAAATCTTCGTGTTGACCATGTATCAATATCATGCAAAGTTAAATTACACACTCCGGGGGATGTATTTCGCAAAGTATCGACTATTTAATGTAATTTCAGTGGAAATTTATTAACATGCCATTATAAGTCCTCCTCGGCGTCGAAGATAAATGTATTCAAAACTTTTCCGAAAGCTTCAAGTGCCGAAAGGAAAAGTTAAAGATTAGTCCGTGATTTCCTCTGAAATTTGAAATTCGGATTAACGCGAATTAACGCGGTGTAGTTATGCAAAGTTATTATCGCGATAGAACCAACAAGCGACGGCGCGCGGCCGCGCAACACGGATATCGCGAAATAAAGTTTCCGACGCAAGAGTTTGAAGCTTATGAATGATTCATTACTCAAACAGATACAGCGAGGAGGCGGTCGGTGAGAAAGTTGCTGGACGTTATCTATCTTGCTGCAGCGAGATATAAGACGCAAGTGGCGCACTCCGCGCACTCGCGGAGTCGCAGAGGCAATCCGCTTTTCAGTGATCGAACCGGTCGACTTTTCGCAAGCTGCCGTACGATCTGTAAACTCGTCGTTATCCCTTTAGCAGCGCCGTTATCAGCGCGGCAGTAAACGTAACTCTATGAGGCAAAAAGCGTTTCTCAGCGCGCAACGCCGGCAATCGTTTCAACCCCCCGTACGCTCGCCTTGCCGTCTCGCGATCGCTTTACGACACGTTCTCGCTTATATCCGATTTCGAAATTTTCGCGTTATTTACCGTTAGAATCTTTGGAACGAGGCGAGAAATAAACGTCGCCCGCATGCAGACTCGTAAAACAGACATCGAAGGGTGGGAAATGGGCGCGGTGACGACGACGGCGGCAGCGCGCCGCCCGCTCGCAGTTTGCGTGCACACGCTCAATGTGCTCCAGATCGCTGACTTGTCGCACTTTGTCTCGCTATCGGTTACGCAGTTTTTCGTGGCGAAACACCGTTCCTCATCTACACCTCCGATAAAGCGAACAGGCCGAGCGAGCGCCTTTCTCGATGATATCGTAAAAATCGGAAATAGTGCCATAAAATGTTGCCTGCTTGCGCGTTTACGCACACGTAGGGGGAGGGGGAGACTTCTGGCGCATCCTTCCCCCGAGATGCGCCATACCGTCGTCCTACAGCATGTGTCCGCAAGTTAAGAGCACGCATTAAACTTTACGTAAGGTTTAACTATCGCGCTGGCGAAGTCTTTGTTTCATATGAGGTCAAGAACTTCTGAAGTACCGCGGTTATCTTTTGCATTATAAATGCATATCGCGCACATAGAGCGTGTTGAATGGCACTTTGCAAACGAACTTCGTTATGATGAGGGTATAAATGAAATTTTTAATCCTCGGTTGAATATTCACGCGGTCGATTATCTTCGTTCACTTATTAATATTTGATTGACGTATGCAGGAATTGAGTACAGAATATAAGATGATGGATATAGATGGATATAGATTCTAATCTTTAAACACTAACTTTTAAATCAAATTATTTAAAAGGCAAGAACGGTTTTGCTCAAGTATTTAAATATTCGTCTAGATGTAGGACTTTAAAGCATGATGAGCAATGCTGCTAAAAAATGTTGATATTCCAGCAATTAGCTTGAGCATTCTACACAATTATCTTTTAGATATTTGAACAAAACCGCGTTCCTTCCTTGTGCTCTAAAATTAAACAACTTGGCGCAATATTAAATTAAAGACGGCAGGTTCGGAAAAACGAATCAATTTCGCGCATTCTCTCGCACTTTCTACATCCGGCGCAAGAAACATCAAAGGTTAACGTGCCCGCTCAAGGAAAACGCATCAAGTTCGAGAACAAAAGCTAACGCTGGGAGAGCGAGGATAAATCTACACCTTACCCCGGAGGCATCACGAACTCGGCAAACATGGAGCAGGAGAAATTACTCCACGCACGTACACCTCTGTACGTGTAATATATAAATTTAACGTACGCATAAATCCACGCGCAGGTATTACAAAAGCGTGTCGAAAAGATAATAACTCGGTTTAAGCGTCCTCCGAAGAGCGCGAGAGTTGCACTGTTAGCGAGCCTTCTCAAGCCTCAACATACATATCAGGGTGAGAAAGAGAAAGATATATATATATATATAGAGAGAGAGAGAGAGAAGAATGGCGGAATGACGGAAAGCCGACAACAATTACTTCTAATGTCGGTCGCTTCTAGGAATCGCCCGGTTTTAAGCCCGTTTCTAACACGTCCGACTTAACGTCGCGTCGGGCCGTGTTACGATCTCGAGCCCGGCTCGCCAACGGCGATTCCGTTATCTTGCGAGAGCTTTACCGCGGCTTACATCGGTGACAAGTTCTCTCGCCGACATGCTGATGCGCTGCTTCGCTTCACGACGCTCCTTCTCACGAGGCGATCGATCGATAAAAGTCAGAAACTGGTTCTACCACCGCGAATGTGGGTTACTGCGGGAGGAAGTAAACGCCGAGTAGGGTCCGAGCACCCATGGTTCATTGCACCACCAAGGTGGGAGGCTGGAGAGGGGTCGCTTTCCGCGACGAGTCGATAATCCACTTTTCCGTGACGCGCGAGACAACCATTCGGATCTTAACGAATTCTTCGTCTCGTTCTAGCGAGCAGCGAGATCGCTTCGATCGCGTACGTTTGCAAACGTCGCCGCCGTGTTACATGTCGGAACAACGTCCTTTCGACGCGCGCGTAATTGTTAATTAATAACTGACTTTGAATGCATTAGCTCAGTTCCTTAGGCGAACTTAAGCGGCAAGTTACAGACCGTGAATCTCGTATCGTCGGTACTGCGGACGTGTTTCGAGGAGTACAACTATGTATCCCGTCTCTTGGAAGCGATGATTATATATCCATGTAAATTAATGCAACGCTATAGATTCTACAATCTTACAAAGACCTCGGCTAAGACGACGACGACGACGACAACGGACATCGAGAACGACGGTGATGCCGACGACGACGACCGGCTAATGAGAATCTACGACGGATGATAAAGTCAACCCCAAAGTTCTGGGATGGGAACCGCGAGATGGGAAGGAAGGAAGAGGAGGGGTAGCAACTCTCCCGCATAAGCTGACCAAGTTAAGTAATTTGCGCGCCAGGCAGCTACGGCGAATAAGTCATAACTAAGGTAGATTGTGACTAATTGTGTCCCGGGTGAGGGTCACCGCACGTTTTGGAGAACGGCCGGCCGCCAAGACGCATAGGGGTCGCTAATAAGTCGGTTAAACTAAAATTTGGGCCAATCGTGAGTTGCTTTAGCGAAATGGTGTGGGGCCACCTGGGACCCATTCGCGCGATGCTGTCGATCTTCAGTTTAAATTAGGTCAACGTTTCCTACGTCAGGGTAACGAGGAGATTCGGTTTTATATCATCGATTATGTGAGAATATATAGCGTGACATATTGCGAAAATGTGTTCCCGTTCATAACTAATTTTCAAAGTTTTTATATATTGTAGAACCTGTCGTATCGCAATTGTACAATTGGGTACAATTTTTAAAAAAAACTTTAAAGCATAAAGAGAAAATCTTTCAAAGCTCAGACGTAACGATTATATTTAAAAAATATACATTTATATTTCATATTTACCTTTCACGATGATAAACGAGAATTTTATGGTAAAACGTTAACTTATTTTTATGTATAAATGATTATAAACTTTAAATAGAAACGGAAAAACTAATTTATAGAGAGTTATAAAGTCCGCAAGATTAAATACAAAAACCGCTCAACTCTTTTCATCGCAACGCAATTACAGCAATTAAAATTTCAACGCTGTGTTAAAAAAGCCTGCGAATAAAGAGACGAAACTACTTTCCGTGCGCGGCGCAAAGCGTCGCTTAACGAACAAATTGCATCGATCCGTGAAGGAAGCACGCTTCGTGTTGCAGCAGCGCGGTTGCATGTGCAGTCTACCAGTGTGCAGTGCTTTAAAGTTGCGCTTGAAAGGCAACGCGCGTCGCTCGGGATGCTCCAAATTAAATCTCAACCTTGTTAGTATTACGTTAACTGTCGCGCGACTTGGCTCGTCCGCTTTAGCCCCAGTTTTCATTGTTCATTGTCGAAAAACTCGAAAGACCCGCCGCCGCAGCCGCGCGCCGCGCGCAAAGCCACTTTAGTCGAGACAAGACACAAGAGAAACGGGAAGGAGAAACGGATTTGCGGAGACCTTACACTTTCCATTCTCTCTCTCTGTTCTTTCGAGTTCACCCTTAATAGATTTTCGCCTCTGCCTTTTGTTGCGAACGGTGGAAGGAGATGATGACCCAACTCCGTCAACCAACCGCTATCTTCTGTGCTCTTTGCTTCCTTCGTTCGCTCGTTCGTTCATTCGTTCGTTCGTTCGTCCGTTTTCCCTTCGTCCTCTATTTACTCCCCGAGCTCCGTGAATCGTGTTGCGTTAACTAGCTAGCTAACATCGAGACACCGTTCCATTCCGCACTGTCGTCTCCGGCCATCCGGTGCCGAATAACCACCACCGCCCCGCGACTCGCAGAGAAACGTTCGCCCATCGCATCCCGGAAAATAAACTCATGATTTAAAGCGGCTGAAAAAGAGGTCTTTATTTCGCGCGACGTCCTTATTTCTGCACCGCTCGGGACAACTAAGGCCTGATTAATGGCCGTTAGTTTTATTCGTTCCTAGCCGGCTCTACCGGTCGGACGACGACGACGTCGTCGCGAGGCTGACCTTTATCTCGCTCAACGCTCAGGGAGGCCGGCCACCCCAGTGCGCCAGTGCCGCTCAACCTAGCCGTGAGCCGTGAAGTGTTTTAATGAAAAAGCAGCCGTACGCCGGCTGCGTTTACGCGCTCCGCTAAATTGGCATCGACTTGCTGCGCGGCGCTGCTCTGTTTTATGCGAGCGTTTTGCATTAGTTCGTTCTTCGAACCGCTTCGGGCTAATTGGACAATTACTCTTCTACGCAGGATGAAATGAAAATGGTTAACTTTAGCGAAATTGTCCGACAGTGCACCACATGTTGCTAGAGTAATCGGCATCTCTGAGAATTTCCCGGTGAAATGTCGTTAGATTTGTTTAAAAAAAACGAAGGATATAATGATACTTTAGTAACCATGTAATGTAATTCAATAGTCAAATAGAACTCATCGTGATGATTCAACAATAAATTTATTAACTTCTCATTGATATTGACAATGTGTTGAATCGTATTAATGAAATTCGAAATATTAATTTTAAGAAACAATCTGGGCAGGTTTTTTTCCTCTCTTGCAAAATGCAACGATCCTAATTCTGCAAACTCCATCTTCTCGTGGAGCCTTCGTTAATTGTCTCAACTTACTGGCACAAGCAGATTCGTACTTTAGTCGACATTCGAATTGGAGCGCAAAGTGCACTGCGGGTGATTGTTTAGATAGAGGGTCGTCTCTTGTCTCGAGAACAATTAAACTACAACGTTCTTATCTTCTCTCTCTCGAATACGTGACATTTTACGAATAAAAGAATTCCTAAATGGTTACTTGAAGTGACTACCAGATTTATTGTACATATTTCTCTCTTTATATTTCTTGTTCTCTACCTGTACATATTTTGTTAAAACTTAATTCCTAAAGAAGATTTAATAATATTACTTCAATTATATCAATAACGTGTTCCGGAATCTTTGACCTAAAATTGATCTTAAAAATTAAATATCACTGGATCCCAAGTAGTTCGGTAATTAATTAATTAATTTTCGAACCGTGCACTAGATCAGAAGATTAAAATTTTGTGTGTGTGTGTTATATTTGCAATATAAACTTCAACTTATCCTAAGTCATTAATTAATAACTTCAACTTATCTCAAGTCACTAATTAATAAGTTGCATTGATGCTTCGAGGTCTTCCATCGATGTTGAAAAATATCAGAATATTACGTTCGCCGCGTATCGCAATTACCCTGATGGAGCCTGTGCAGTATTACCGTACGGTGTTATCTGTCAATGCTGATTGAGTAACCAAAATGGAGCGCTAAGGCGACCAGACAGTGTGTCTACGAGTAGATTTGGCGAGCGCCGCGCGCTGCTACTGGTGGGGGTTTGTAATGCGGGTGTATGCCCGTAGATGTATTCGCGATATATAAATGGATGCGGGAGAGGTAAAAGCCGGGGATATAGGCGCTGTTGATACAGCATGAAACGCTACGGACAAAGTGGCTATTACGTTTCCTCGTTATCTATACACGCGTTTCGAGCACACGGCGGGCCGCCGCCGCATCTCTCTCTCTCTCTCTCTCTCTCTCTCTCTCTCTCTCGTGCACGTCTACTCGCGCGTATATACTGGGTCAAAAGTACATACACGAGGTGTAACGCGCGTAGGGGCCAAACGTCTCTCAGCGTCTCCTGGCATCTCGGCATATGCATTCTCCCGTTCTCAGACTTTAACGAGCGTGAGCTCCGTTTGCTCGTTTTATGTCCTCCTAAGGCAAAACCGCGATCCATCGCTCGCCCTCGTTGCGTCAAGCTCTTTCGCTTGGCTTTTCCGGCAGGTACCTGTTCTTTAATCTGACGACGGCCGCATCACGAGTGTCACAATTTTTTCCGAATTCAGTATCGTCGAGTTTTAAACATCTGAGAGTTTTTAGAGGAAAAGAGAGTGGTGATGCTGAACCTTCGTGTGCTTGAAATATTATTCCGTACAGATGACGGAGGAAAATCGTGAGAAAATTACTGTGCGATAACACAAATAAAAATCTCCGCGACAAAGATGCGTCAAAAATACTTTTGTTGAATTTATGTAATGTTACTATTACATCTATATCACTGAAAAAAAAGACTTGTTATAACTACCAAATGTATAGTGAAATAGTATCAATTAAATATTTGGTCAATATAACCAAAAATAATTTTACTTTTCTAAATATTTAGTAACTTATATCAGATTTGATAATACTAAACATTTAGTAAAATAAAATTATTTTTTGTTATATTGACAAAATACTTAATTGATACTATTTCACTATACATTTGGTAGTTATAACCAGACTTTTTTTCAGTGACATATTTCATCAAAATTTTATTATTTTTAAAATATAAAAATGAAGGTAACTGTTTAAAAAAAAAAATCAAAATGTTAATACATAAACATATCATCCTACATATCTTTACTTTACAAGTATATTACACTAGAAAATATCGCTACTTCCTGAATCGATCCTGTTACACGTTCTTCCGGTAGAGAAATAATAACGAAAAGTTACGGAGCTCGGAAAGGGCTGGCGTCCATTCTCCGGCGCCCATTAAGAATTGGCGCGGGTCTCGGGAACCAACCAACGGCGCTGACGTTATGGCCGATCGGCGGGCGCCGGTAGTTAATTAAATCAGAATCAACATCGAATTAAATCGAAGCCATGCCGCGCTTCGCCGGAATCGTCTCCTATTCCACGTAACGCCGTTTCCAGCGCCGTGAAAACTTCAAACGAGAGAGGAAAGATAGAGAGACTTGGCGGTGGTTGAGGGAATTGCCAAGACGTGGCTGCGAAGGGGGAGAGGAATGGAGGGCAGAAGGAGGGGGGGGAGAGAAGAAGATCCGCAGGCACCTACGCTGCATCCGACTGGGTACCTAAGGCACCTAACCGAATCCAGACTCCGCTTCTCCCTCGCGCTTCTTCGTTCGCGTCCGTTGCTTCCTTCCTTCCTTCCTTCCTTCCTTCCTTCCTTCCTTCCTTCCTTCCTTCCATTTTCCAAGTTTCCAATGTATAATTCCGAACTTTCCGCCGACAATGGCAGTTCTCCGCAGTTCCGCAACACAATTGATCGCTTCGCCGCGATTCGCCTCCTACTTTATACTCTGTTCCAAGGGGGCTGCGGGATTGAAAGGACTCTAGGACCCGAGGTGCAGCGCGAACTGAATATAGGTACGTGCTTACGGATCACGCCGAGTCTATGCCTTCGCAGACGCATCGCGAGGCTGATGATTTCGTCTCTATGTGTCTACGGAATATTTAGCGACATAAAGGATTTGCCAAACGTTGGGCCGTGCGCCGGAATGCTCTCGCAGAACTGAATCTGCCAGGATCTTCTGAACTGTTCTTAAAAGATATTCATAATAGAGATGCGGGAAAATTTCCTCGCGTATTTCTCGTTTCATTAGGAGGAATTTCATTTCTCGTTACGTTAAGAGGGATATAATTTATTTATTTGTTTCGTCTCGCGAGGCTTATTGTAGAAATGATGCTAATGCTTCTAAGCAGCCTAAACAATTTTAATGCGAGATACATGTATTTATATAGCATATCAAGATGAATATTATGTAAAACAATCTTGTGCTATAGCGATACATACTACAAAATCACGCTAATTAGCCACTGCTGAACCACTCGAGTTGACTAAGCTAAATAAATCAATTAAATGTAACATGGTTACGTTATTATTGCGGCTCCTGTTAAATATTCTCCAAAGCTCTCGCGCAAAACAGCCCCCCCACAATTAAGCTAGTGCCGGATTCACGTAAGCCGTGTAAATCCACTATTAACTGCATAGAACAATGTAAATGCCGACGTCGGATGCATCGAAAGCACGCGACCGTTCCTCGCTCGGCCTCCCTATCCCATTCCGTCTGATACGCTCGCGTTCGTGGAATGACATCGACCCCCTCCGATCTACCCTTGATCCACGATACGATCCAGGCAGGATCCGTTCGCACGATACCAAAAAAAAAAGTGTCATAAATCATGATCGCTCGTGCGAAATCTAGCAGGCTAGCACCACGACGAAGTAGGAGACACAGGGTCGAGAAAGGAAAGCGAAGGGGTGGCTCGTGTAGCCGTGAAATGTCGTAAATATATCACTCAGCTATCACTGTGACTCCCGAAGCGCGGCATAACTAGTGTACCGAGATCCTATCTAGATTCCTGACCGGCAGGATCGGTTGGGAGGGTTGAATGAGTATATTAGACGGTGGGTTGGGTCCTGTTAGAATTCGCCTTGCACCGCCCCTGACGAATGTGGCTTAGACACGCGCGCACCGGACTTGGCATATCCGAATATTCATTCTTCGTGATATAAATGATCACCTTGACCTCTCAACGTCGACAACGGCGATACACGTTTGTTGAATTTAGTTGGACGTTACTCTGTACTCGGACTTTGATTGTCGTGTATACGCGACAATTGCGTGTCATGTACAGTCGATGAATCGACTCACCATTATTACGCTATGATCCTTGGACGAGAATCATTTGTTTATAACACTATATTCAAATTTAATAAAAATACAATACGATAAAATATAAAAGATGAATAAACGCTGCAGGTCATTTTTTATGCAATTTTTTTATTACAATATGATCTATATTTAAACAAAATATATGTAGCTGATTTTTCTCTCTCTTCTTTCCTTGTCTATTTTTCTTTCTCTTTCTTTACTTTTTCTCAGAGTCATATGCAGACAAAAACTCCTACTTCATCGGATTTAGATAAAGTTGAAAAATTGGACACGGTTATTCGGATTTTACGACAGATTATAACTTTGGATACGGTAATTAAGTGCCGGCTCTCTTCCGCTCTCGTAACCGTGTTGCCCGGTTGGCCTTTTTGGTGGACCACCATGGAATTTTAAGTGGAATTGGGGGGATTGTTTAATTCGCGTCGTTGGGGTAGATCTCCCCCTCCACTCTCAACGTTTTAAGCGTTTTCCATAATGCCCACGTGAATTCACCCTCACGTATTAGCATTTTAATTAGAAAACAGATCTCTAATTCGACGTTCCTATGACAATTTAATTGCCAAGCGTAATTAATACGGGATCCTCATTCTCGTTAGATACTAAAACGTGCTTCCCGGAAGCTATGCTATTTTCTTAAATGTAATATCGCGGCAGAAATTATATAGAAATGAAATCCTTTTATTAATCCTGATAATAAGGACTGATAAAAAGATAATACTCCATTTCCATTTACTTACATAATTTTACTTTCAGTAATAATTATACAAATAGCAATCGTACTTTTATTTATAAATTCGAAAAAAACTCATTATTATTATATTAAAAAAAAAAACAAATTTCTTCCGATATATCTCTAAGATCTAAATCGTAATAGAATTCACAGAACGTCTCATAACTTTGATAGTTGTAATTTCTGTTCATCCTCTGCATTGCGAGGTAGTCGAGAAACGCTGCAACTTCCACTTCCTGTACGTCAACCCCTGCTTCTGTCGCAATTCCCAGGAAGCTTTTTATCGCAGAACGGTGCAGAGTCGCTATCGCTGTCCCACGACATACGATCGTAAATTTCTCGCACCAAGCGCAGAAAGGGCGGCGTGACGGGAGGAGACGAAGGGGAGAGGAGGGGATCGAGAGCAAAAGAGCGGGAGAAGGATAACGAGCAAACATCTACACGCACTTATCGTTGGAAGGGCTAACCGCAAAATAACGGGTTGCAAGCTGCGAATAGTTAATGTGAAAAGGGGTGTCGAAAAGCCTGGCGCGATACACCTTGCTCGATTTTTAAGCCGGCGTATCAACAACCGACTCCTCCAGCTACCACGACCTCCTCCTTCTCCATCTCTCCTCACTATCTCGTAATGTAAACGTATCGGACGCATGTAACAACCTGCAATTTTTTTCACGGGAAATGATCAAACGTTGCCGATAAGACTCTGAACTCGTTTCGAAGCACACCCTTTTACACCAAGGGACGATAACGATCTCCAAAACTTGCGTCTGGGTAACAGCGACACTAACGTAACCGCGATAACACCCGCGATATGATAGTAAGGGCAGATTTTTCATTACTCGACTATGTGAGGGCAGAGCTCACTCGCATCGACGACTCGCTCTTAATTAGTCAATCCAGGTTCGCTTAATCTTTTCTAAATATTTTTCAAGTTATAATACAGCTAAGAAAAGAATTAACCGAAATTTAATTAACCGAAATAAACGATAAATCATGTTGAATTAACGTTGGTAAAAGCGATTTTTTAAGATATTGAATTTATGACATTTTGACGTCGCGAATGTCTTTTCAATGCAATTCACATTTGGCACTATATATAAATTATATCGGTTGTTCTCATGCTCGTTTAAGAGATAAATCCGGTAATAATTTTAAGAACAATTTTACCATCGTGTTATTTCGAAGATCAGTAAGAGAGATACTAAAAAGCTAATTCGAAAATAGTCTCAAAAATATCATGATAAATGCAATTTCACCAATTATAATTTTTCAGCAAATACAAATGCTTAGGAAATTTAGAATTTACTAAAAATATCTATACAAATAAAATTGCCTAGATGCTTTGCAAAACGTGCATACTGAGTTATCATATATCTATAAAATTATGATTTTGACTGTATAATTGTAAATATTTCATTTTCATTACAAACGTTGATGAACTCATTAATATAGTATCATGCACTCACTCATAAGATATTGTATACTAGTATTATAATTATTTGCTTAATTACGTAACAAAATTATAATGTTACTTCCAATAATTTGCTTGTAAATGCATCTATCTTGTTTCATATGTAAAATATATTTTTGAAATTAAATTAATGGATGATAAAATTGATGATATAGTTTATTGAAATTTTAAATTCTAAATTTGAGGATCAAAATTACGTGAAAATATAAAATCAAATTAAATTGAAAAAATATTCTTATTTACAACAGTGAATCGTGATTACTTGTTTGAGAAAATATTTTTATAAAAATTCTGTTGAATTCTTTCGCACATCTTAACTACGTCTTTACAAGGCGGGCTTTTTTTACATCAGGATTTTCGATGCGAAGAACACGGGAATAAAAAAAGAGGACATCCTTTGCCGTCTGTTTACTCGGTCGTCTAGGCTGCCCGCAATAAGGGAATCAGTAGAAACGTGGAATTCGTTTCGGCAGGCGGAGTTAGTTTCTCGAGCGGCGCGGAAAACACCGAAGGAAATTCAAAGAAAAAGGAGAACAGACGGAAGAGGCAGAGACAGGCCGCGATCGGGAAGGGGGGAGGGGACGAAAGTGACTGAGGCGAGAGCGAAGCATTGGAAGATGGATAGACAGGGTAAAGGGGAGGGCCGAGAAGACGAAAAGAAGACGGCTCGGGGATGGGCGAATGGGCTTCTCGCGAAATGAGAAGAGACTTTATCCATCGCGGATGGATACCGAGGGAAAAAGTAACCTACCGCCGTCCAACATAGAGAGCTTTCGGGGTACCGGATCCGCCGAAGCTTTCCGCTTTCTCTCCGCGTTCGCGGTCGATTTTAATCGCGTCCATTGTGTCGAGAGATCCATGCGCCGATTCCTTCACAACTGTGACAAGTTATCCTAGAATTTGCACATAAATGTGAAACTCCATTTCCACAAATTGCCAATTTTTTCACGATATTCTTTTTTTGTTACTTTATATTAGATTATGATATAAAATATATTATTTTAGACATATGATGTTATCTTGTACATATTTTTAAAGTTTTATAATAAAAAAGATAGAACAATTTAATTAATTGTCAATAGATTGAGAGAGATGACAGGATCGATTGCTGGATTAAAAAGAAAAATATTAAAACAAGTAACAACATAAAGAAAATGCAAAGACATTTCTTTTACTTTCTTTCTTACACAATTAATAACATCAATCGATTTGAAGCTAAAAAGATTTAAAAAAAATTTTCCAAGTATCGGTAACGGTAATCTTCGTAGAAAGAGTTGTTCAAGAAGTCTTGGACATGTTTACGCAATATTATTGTTAACTTTTCAGTGAAGATGATCGTCGACCTCGAGGGAAGCGTTTGAACGAAAGTGGGTTAACAATTCTTAAGTGCTTTCAGGTGGCTTCTGATAATAGAGCTAGACTAATATTATCTAGGAAGCATTAGCCTATCAGTCTCTAAGAAAATCCCTCAGAGAATTGTAGTGCAGGCTTCAGCGCTACAGCGCCTTCCAAGATAAAGCTATTGTTTGGATAGTTTAGAGAAAAACTTCCGAGGATAGCTTGTCGGTCACATCGTCAGAAAGCATGTCACTGTGTGTACACGTCCATGTACACGTCCATGTGCATGTGTATGTATGATTTGAAGTGGATGCACCTTAATAGCCACGGAACGCCCTGTCTCGACAAGAACGCCCACACGTAGTAGGACTAATACGACTACGCGTGTCGATATCTTCGGGAATTCGGACAAAAACATACCGCCTCGTAATATCCTGACATGATAAATAAATGTCGTACTCGTGTAATCATCGCGTACACAACTGTTAAGCGGATGTGATATTTATGATGCTACTGACTTGACGTGTTTATGTGTGAGGATGAGAGATTATTTTACGAAACGAAACGAATAAAAGTTATCAACTTGAATGTTATCAATTAGATTACAAAATGTGTAAGTAGTCACAGCAGCTATTATATTATTAAGAATATTGATATCTACATCAGAAGACGTGTACGTACATATGTAAACGAATCGATATCGTTCTTTTATAGGATAAAAGGAACGGAGGTTTCACGAAGCCATGACTCTTACCGCGTTAAAGACAATTAGATCTAATTCTAATGTAGGTCGCTATCGTACCTTGTTCATTCAATATGTATTCAATTGTCGCGTTACAACGCGAACACATCGATTACATCGCCGTCGCGCTCGCGGTTCTAAAGAGCGATCTAAACGACCGGGCACTCACTCGGCCGCTTATCGGATAATGAAAAAGTAATTAGTGCCCTTCACATAGGCAGTCACGAAGGATCGTTATCTCGCACGGTACAAATTTCGTACGTAATGGCCGCTATTTATCAGGATTCGCGTGTGTGCTAGAAAAAGAAAATAGGAAGAAAATGCAACACGTCCGATATATGGTCGGTGCCGGTAAAGAAATGTATCAGCCTGAGGATGGAATTTTGTAACTTCTCCTCGTTGGCCGCGACACAAACCCCACTTTCCCGGGACTTTGTTTTTCCGGGGAGATCGTGACGAGTTTGTGCCCCCTCGAAGAACGGAGAATGGAAAGTTAGTCCTTCGTAGCGATTTTTCCAAGTTTCCTTGGGGGATCACATTACTAGATTAAGTCGGGGTCTTTTCAGCGATCCTCTTTGACCCGCTTGTCGGGTCTGTTGCGTCGTTTTCCCTCGCCGGAGCACTTTTCCCGCGCCCTCGAGTCAGTAGGTAGGGGAGAAAAAAGACGCAAAGCGACACTTGCCTTCCCGTTTCGACGCCTGGATACCTGCCCTTCTCCTGGCTATCGTGTCCTTCTCTGTGTGCCGTTTCTTTTTCGCGCGAACGGACAGAGAGGAAGAGGAGGATAAGAAACTAGACGGAGGTAGATAAGGCAAAACTGGAGCGCGGAACTTCTGTCTTGAACGCCTGTCCGGATCTAGGAAGGGTACAGGGTCGAGAGAAATCAGACGTTCATTCCGAAGCAGTGCTTGAAACATTTATCTAGAGATTCACGACGAACCCAAGCGCGACTTTTGAAAGTCTCGTTGCACTTTTAAGACTGGTTAAGACTGACGTTTCACCGATCTTGAAGCAGATTTAATCGTCCGTACTTCTTTGAGAGTACGATCGAATAACCCATCAGGAATTGATATCAAGTTAAGCTTGAAAAAAAATTGTGTATATTTCTTGATCACCGAGTTTTTTCAATTACTCAGTTTAATTTGTATTCCAGGCATACTTTTGTCGTGTTTTAACAGCTTAGTGTAATGTTTATCGCGTAACGTTGAATTTCTGACTTAATAAAATACTGAGGTAAAAAAGATTATCCGTCAAAAAGATAAGATGTATGTAATGAGATTGCATTTAATGAAGATCTTCAAGATTAAAATTAAGAATTCTAATCTGTCAGTGAATCTCTTTGTTCACGAAAGGCTTACCTAAAATGTCAGGACATTTATCATGCTGTCTAAGAAGCGAAAATAAAGCTGCTTCCGACTACCTGCATTTATCGTCCTATTCTCTCGACGCAACGGCCGAGATGTTTCACGCTAGAAAAATCTCCTAACTTATCCAAAATCTCGGCCTTCCGTGAACCCAAACGACACGAGCAACAAAAACGCGCGCCAAGATAACGTTACGGCTACCAGCAATGCCCGTAAGGGTCCGTGAGGGTCCTGGCTTAGGCCTAATCAAATTGTAAATTTACTAAAGATGCAAATTCACCGAATCGGACGTCTATCTGAGAGCGACAAGCGCGCACGAAACTCGCTACGTTTATTTTTCGTTTTTTTTTTCTTTTTTTTACGTACCAAAGCGGAGCATCTACTGTTCATTTGCATACACGCTCCGAATGGCAAACGATTTCTCTACGTCCTCTATGCGCTCGTTTTCTATATATCTCTTCTATCTATCTACCTCGATGACGATTAATTACTGGGACATTTCGATCTGTTTTATGGTGCCTTATTGGATGAACCATATATCATGGCATCATTGAATGCAATAAAAATACGAAAAAGAAAATAAGAATAATATACAATATATTGAACATTTTGTTTTATTAGATTGTTGTATTTTTTTATAGTTGGTCACAGTTTAATTCGGATCTTAAAAAAATGCTTTTTTCTTACTAATGTGAGCAGAAAATAAACTATCTTGTATAATATTCATGTGTAGAACACAATTGAATCGAATAATTTCAGCTATACATCTCTACTTTCGTTTTAAGCACATTCTTCACGCCTATAGAACCGTTCAGTCTCATCGTTTGCCGCGAATCGCAGCGAAAATGAACCGCGAACACGATAGAGATAGCGCGATTCCGATGAAATATTGACGTGTCCCGGGGATTTATATCGTAGCTTGTAGCGCAGAACAGACAGGCCGCAATAGTCGGATAAATTAACAGCACGTTGGACGCTACTAAATATAAAAGAGGAGCACGACTGTGTATTTCCAGTCCACACGAAACTCGGCGTTACGACTCGGTGGGGCCGGTTGACCCTTCAGCCGTGATTAAGGGCTTCGATTTATCGAGTGTACGTCCCGGCATTCCATGGCATACGAGCACGAGCAGGGCGGCACAGGGTGGACGTCGTGAACAAGGTGGAGCCGCGCACCCTCTCGTAGTCCGACTGATACCTTATTTATTTCCTCGGTCCCGCTGTAATATTCATCGTGTAGAAATTGATTTGGAATTAGACCTCCTCTTAAGACCTCTCGAGTCTGCGGGCTGCTCTCGAGGGTAAGCAGCAAAGTTCTCGGTAAAAGAAATTACTTCTTCAAGTAGTCATCCGTACCCTATATAAGCAGTGTGTATCTAGTTATTTTATAATTTTCTTGTGCTTATTAATGTTACCCACAAGTGCGACGTAATGAAATACGCTGTGTTACTTAAAAATATTATGAAGGGTCTTGCGATAAAGTCACACAGAAATAATTAGTGACTCTGTGAATAATCTGTTTCTAATAATTAAGAAAACCGTGTTTTATCAGATAATTAAATGTAGTCTTTCTTTATATATTTAGGTAAATTAGAATTTACATCTTTAGAATTCTAGTAACAAGGATCCCAATAGTGAAAGTAACTTTCATTAATTTTTTAAAAGTGTTAGGTAAATATAAGGAAAAAAATGAAAACAATTCTTTCGCTTGTATTTTTCTTATATTTTATTTGCTTGTACAATGATTATGTTAAGATTCGTGAAAAGTAAATTAACGCTGTGGTACGGACACTCGCTTTTCGAGTCGCTGCATATTAGCAAAATCAACCATCGATGAACATGCAATACGCGTCACCCTTCGATTGGTGGGTCAGTCCAGTGCCTGACAATTTAGCCAAAAGTTCCGTCGTCGAAAAGGGTGAAGGGTCTAGGAAGGGGTGCACCCAGGCACGTAACGAAGGGACGTGCGGCGGCATGGTCAGCGACCCTCGTCGCGCGCGGAGGGTAGAGTCCGAGATTTCTCTTGATAGGACGAGGCATTTTGTCAAGCGGCTAAAGTAATCCGAGCCACGCAGCCGATGGGTGGTGGTTTCCGTGGGCGGACGAACACACACGAAGTCGACTGGAGCTGAGGTCGACGAGGAGGAGGAGAAAGGGAGACGAATTTTCGTCGGGAAGCTCGCGTGCCGGAGCGGAGCGTGGCGTGCGCGCTCCGTTGACGTACGGCGTTCCTTTTCGGATCGGTCGATGGCGGCGATGGTGATGGCGATGCCTTGCACACACAACGAGCCGACGGACGAAGTCAGCCGACGTCCGTCGGTTGGCGTGATTTCGAGCCCCGTAGAGACCACGCCGGATATGAACCTAACTTTACCGGAGAGAACATGCGGCACGTCGATGGCCTCGGTGCGCCGCGCACGGCTGGCTTCGATCAAAGTCGAACGAACCGAAAAGCGACGAGCTGGCTGGCTGGTTGGCTGGCTGGCTGGCGGACGAGGCGCTTCCTCGTGAAAGCCGAGGTGAGCGCCTCGTTCTCCATCCTCGCATCGACACAAAAGAGTGTTAATTGTGAACGGGAAAGTTGCACGTGGAGATTCCCTCTGACGCGCGGCATCGCTGGCGCTTCCTGAAAGGAGAATCAGAACTCCATTAATGAATCAACCCCTCGGTATTTCGAAAGCCTTTCACGATCTTACATCGCGCGCACGCAAGGGAACTCGCACACCACACCCCACACGGCAATCGATCACACGTGCGAAATTCGAGTCTTGGGAACATCAACATCAGTAATGTGCCGCTGCTATGAGGCTAGCTGTTAATGGGGAAGCGTACGCGGGCAGAAAGATTAGTCTTATGGTAGATTCCATATATCATTTCACCATTTAACATTTATATTTGCCAACCGGGATAGTTTATAAATAAGAACCACAAGTGCAATACTACGATGGAAATGTAATTTCAATTAAACATATTCGGAGACTCGCGTGTGCATTGCAAATATAGTAGTAAATACACTAATAAAGACAGTCATCATAAAGCGTCCTCCTACATACACCAAGTTCCAGGGTTAATAGTACATGTTTCATAACTCTCTCGCTCTCGCCATCGACGCGATCACGAGAAACGTAAATAACGTCGTTCTACGTACGTGATTATTTCGAGAGGAAGAAGTTCGAGAGCCGCGGCGTTCCACGAAGGAAGCGTCACGGTTCTCTCCGTTGAGTTTTTGATTAGGTATGTCTCTTTACGCGAGTACCACCGACGTCGATAAGTACCACTTTCAAGTAACTTTCCCCAGCCTCCTTCGTCGGGGCCCCGCTGCCTATACTTGGCCGTGCGACTTCCCTTCCTTCCCTGTCGCTAACTATCCGTCCGTCGACTATCCGTCCGTCTCTCCCTCACCCACGAAGCGAAACCACGAACTTTCTGGTGCGCCCGCTCGTCCCGCTCGTCTGTTCCGCCGCCGCCGCCGCCACCACCACCGTCGCGGATACCGGCTAACGAGCGACGTTAGACAGGATGCAATTAGCAGAAGTCCTCTTTTGAGGCTGGGTACATGTCTCTTCTTTCCCGTGCCGCGTCAGCGGAGCGCCGCGACGGCGCAGAGGAAAAAGCTGGTACATCCCCAATTGAAAGTCACTTCGGCTCTCGCCTAATTTATTTCTTTCTCCTCCTTGTCCGAATGCAAATGGCGGCGTCGCACCGTTCCGAACTTTTTCCAACACCCAGCCTCTATCCACGTTTCTCTGGCACGGTCCCTTCGGGATTTGTTCGTTCTCATCGCGACGGCACCCCTCCCGATGCTTCGTTTCTCTTTCTCTCTCGCATCAGTATTCCTCTCATTTGTCTCGCGCTGATTGTCCGGGTAGCGTAATGGCGCAATCTTCTGAGCCGTCGAACGAGAAGCCGCAGAACGGTGGCATCGAGCGCCCTACTTGAACCGTTCGCCAAGTCACGTATTACACTTCGAACGACGAACTGTGTACGCCGGACGGCTAATCAATTTCTTTTCGTACCGCAATCCTCGCGGCAATTAAGTCCCGATAGATAAAAGCGTGGATGTATCTACCGCGCCGTCGCTCGTCGGGAAAAATGTTCGACTTGTTTGCTTCTCTCTTTTCCCTCTCTCTCTCTCTCTCTCTTTCTCTCTTGGCTGTAGACAATGAATTCTCACGCCATTCAGAATGCGAAAGCAACGGATAGCTCGACGTGCATTTTTGGTGCACGAAACGTTTCGTTGTTAACGTGTGCACTGAGCTACGTGTGTCTGTAACATCTATAGAAAATATTTCAAAATGTGTAAATTAGAAATATGAAAGCTTTTGATAGATTTGAAACTTTATTCAAGATTGTTAAATTTCTGAAAAAAATATTATTTTAAATAATTCTGTAATCCCGAGATAAAGTTCCAAATTTAGCTATAAAAGAAATGTTAGATTTAATTCCATCAAATATATATTTCTGTTTACACATTTCTGTACACTTCATATAATTTGTATCATGTTTTCTGATGAAATTACGTATATCGCGTACGCGAATGTAGAGAATTGTAAAAAGCGCATTGCAAATGAACTTTGAGGTTATTTTAAATAGCTTGTAATTATTTTATTTAAAATAGGGAGCATCGTAATTTTAGAGAGATTTGATGGGAAATGTATCCAGCGGCGGGCGATTATTCCACGGGGCACGACGAAAATTCGTAATTACGGGATAATCGAGCGATAATGACTCTCAACGATTTAACGCGACGAAACTCATCCATTAACGTTACCTCGCTCGACGATGAAAAGTTTTTCGACACAGACAGAAAACCACATAGACCGTACGTCATGGAGGGTGTGCGGCTCGCTCGCCGAAATTCCCAGGATCGGAATCGCTCGTATCTACGCGCCGCGACCCGTAATGACGTTCGCGAATCAGAACACGGATGACCGAAACGAAATGCATCGCTCGCTACGCTCCGATTCACATAGCTCCCTACACAGGCGTACAAATGCGTGTGTAGACGCAGCCACGCAGCGCGCGTACGGATGCGCGTACGCGTGCACGAAATCGTACGTGTCTACGGAGCATCGCGTTTAACGGTGAGGGGGTCATGGACGACTAGCCCGCGCGTTAGGGGTCACGCTCGATCGCATCCTACTTGCGCTCGCACGCCGACCGACCGGTCAATGCACGTCCGTGGAACGGGGCAGTAATTTCTGATCCCGGGGCACGTCGGATCGGGCCGGCCGGCGTGTGCGGAGGAGGAGAATGGCAAACGATGAGGAGAGATGCATCGTGCATCGGGGAGATTGCCGGGAGTGTGGAGGGGACCGCGGACGCGTGGGAGCAGAAACAGATTCCTTGACCATAACCGGTTCGCACACGCCGCTCACGATCCCTCGCGCGAGTTTACGTTGCCCCGGGTTAGGTAAGTTACTCCGGACACGGGGTTAAGTAACCTTCCAGGTCGAACGAGAAAAAGTCATCGAGAGAGCCGTCCTACGCTCTCCCCTCCCCCCGTGCCCTCCATCGATTTATCTTTCGACTTTCGCTGCGCCGCGCTCTCGGAATCGGCGTCTGCCTCCTCGAGTCTTGTACTCGCATAATAAGCAACACGAGTTATAGCGCACATTATAAATAACATTTATAACAACTAGTCCTGTCATATAATATTATGTAGTTTGCGCTTTTTATTTTTATCCATTGTCTTTCTATTCTGCGTCTTGATATAATATTAACGTGGACTGGTGATAATTCTACGTTAACAGCGTCCCGCAGAATTAAACGAAATTATTCTGAGAATATCGTCCTTTCGATTTTCGGTCTCTTAGAACGAAAGCACCAAGACGAACGTCATTTCGAGAAACGATTCGTGACTTATTAATGGCGTGTATCAACTCGGAGTCGAGCAGCGAGTAATGCTTATACACGGAAACGCGTGTGTACCGAACGATCAACCTCGCGTATCGAAGTATCGGAATTTCTCCGAGGAGTAACTAGAAGGGGGTAAAAGGGTGGTTTCCAAGCGCTGGACGAACTCGACCTCGAACCAACCGATCAACCGCCCGCCCGCCCGTCCGTCCGTTCGTCCGTCTACCCGTCCGTCCGTCTCGCGGGTCGAACGATACCGAGCGGCGGAGCGCGTGCATCGATGCCGCGTAAGCAATATTGATCGAACGGGTGCATTACGGGGTGACCCAGGAGGAGGCGGTTGGTGACTATGGGGGCTGCTGCGGCACCGGGGATGGCCGGGACCGAACCCGCGCACCAGCTTCATTACAGGACTGACTAGGGGGGCCGTGATCCGACGAGTTCCACTCTCTCGTCTTGTGTCGCGCGCGCTACGCCTCTTTCCGCCTCTGCCCGCGTCTCTCACGCGTTCTCCGCGTTTCTCCCTGCCTCTACTTCCTCTGCCTCCTCTACCTCTTCCTGACTCCGATTATTTGCTCTTACTCTACTCCTCCCCCGCCCGCCTCTCTTGCCTCGCTGCTGCTTGCCTGCCTGCCATGCCTATCTCTTGGCTACAGCTTACTCTTCGCCAACTCTCTGGCTCCGACTATCGACGCTTCACGCTTGATCGCCAACCCTCCTTCTATCTATCTGCCTTAGCTTCCCTCTGACCCGTGCGGTCAATGAGATCCATGCCGAAGATATTAATAGGCATAGTTCGCCAAGTACATAGTTTCTCGCGTGCGGGATGCGCGCATACGAAAAGCGCGTCTCGTTGCGAAACGCCGAGATGAAAGAGAGAGAGAGAGAGAGAGACTAGCCTGGAACGCGCAGCGGGAACGAGCCGAACGAGCTTTCGATTAAATTATCGACACGTTATTCCACTTACGATGTTGCTCCGACCCTGCATACAGCGATATCGCAACGCTATCTCTCACTTTATCTGCGTTACACGCGATCGCTCCATCGTGATTGTCAATTATAATATGAAATTTCGACACGTAAACAGCGCGCCACTTGATACTTCATTATATAATGACCCGATGCAATGATCCACTTAATGTCACGGTTTAATAATAACGTCGAAAGGTATCGAGTTTTGCACAAAGTACCATTTCGCTGAACCCAAATATTTCGCAAGAGAGCAAATAACATCGCGAATTTCTGTAAAATGGACACAGTAGTACGTTGAACAAAATCTTCTTGCTACATTCTCTCAAATCGATGCGCAATTCTTTTTTTAATACCAATATCGAAGTCATAGTTCTCAATTGTCTAAAATAAATATGAGCTCTATTTCTGCCTTACTCACGAGCAACGTGCAGATAAATGGTGTCAGAAAGCCGCGAAAATCTCTCATCATTTGCGAGAGCATGTTAAATCACATTACATAGTAATCTCGCTCTTTCGATACTCCAAACTCGCGATCAATTCAGATTTCGTTCTCGATGAAACAGAATTGACTCTCGACGACCTTATAACGCGATCTCGTCTCATCCAGCATGTCTTAAACATGTTATTCTTTCAAATTACATTTAATGAGAGAATAATCAGTTTGTACAATTATATTTCTGAACTTGTAAAATGGGACCCTTTCGTTAGACTGATGATGTTTATTAACGAAATTTTGAGAGTGTAGTAACACTTTTATTAAGGGGGAAGGGGATCTATTTTTCCTCATTTTTTTTTTCATCCACTTTTGGCCATTAATATCTTTTCCATTAACCATTATCAAGCAAATCGAATCGTGACGAGTCATCCCCATTTTCAAGGACTGATACTCGATTCGCGATCCGCATGCGCGATTCACGTAATTCTCCAGTGATATCTCTGGCCTCCAGCGTTTGGCCTCCCCGTTTTACGTCTCTTTTGTTATAGTAAATCGAAGCGACGGAATTACGCCGCGCTTCGTCAGACATCGGTATGTATACGTATACATACACGCGGTGGCGCGTCCCTCATCACTCTGCCTGATTAATTCATTGCGCGAAGTGCGGGGATGTGCGACGGTAGGGTACTCGAGAGGGTAGGAGGGCACGGAGAGACGGGCGACACGTAGCAGAGCAGAGCGCGTAGCGATGCAGAGGGGTGGAGGAGGATGAAGCGATGGAACTGTTTGGCGCACACGAAGTACCGGCTCGGTCGGACGTTTTGATTCAATGCTGCCTGGACGCATTGATTAAATGACTTCAAATTAAAACGGATAGCGCGGCAGGTGCGCGAGGGTAGCTATATTGGCGAAGAGGTGCGGACGGACGGGCGGGCGGGCGGTTGGGCGCAAAGCCACGAAGTCGCTAACTCCGAAATCTACGCGCTCTCGTGCGACTAGAGTTTCGCAATGAAAACACAAGTGTTTGTGTGAAAATCGCGCGAATCGGAATTCGAGCACGTGGGACGAAAATTCGTCCGTTGCCAAGCGTTTGCGCCAAATCAACAATTAACGAAAATTGACTGTCTTTACTAATTAATGATTAAGACGCCAGGAAAATTATTAATTATGCGTAATTTTACATAGTAAATTTATACGGGTTTTAAATACGGTCTCCAAATGGAATACCCCCTTTACTGGGAGACTGAGTTAGGAAATCGCATCCACTATACGCGAGGCGAGCATGCGGGGTCGTTTATTCCATGTAGGAAAGATCGATCTTCGGGCATCGCGCCGGCTTCCGAGTCGCCCTCTAGAATTCCACCCTTCCGAACGCCAATTCCTTATTCTTCCTCGTTCTGACGCTCGTGTGCGGTCGGTCGATATTCCACCTTGCGCCTGTCTATCACTCAAAAAGATCCTATCTGCCAGAAACGCGACGACCTACTTCGCTCGGCGGCGAGTCATGCGATATCGGCTTGTCGAGAAGCGATTTGTATTACCGAACGGCGCTTCCACGGTATTACGTTCCCTGGGTAATCACGCTAGATTTTAAACGATTTGATCCGATTTACGGGATTAATTTGGAAGAAAGGTCAAAGTGCGAAATAACACATCATACTGCAAGAATTGATATGTAATTTTTTTTTTTTTTCAAGCTGGAGCATTCAAATCGAATATTAAATCGAATCCTTCTCTTGCGGACACATTTTCGCATTTAAGACTTGTATTTACGCCGGATGTGCGCCGCTTTAATATTCCGGTTGATAAACAGGAAATGCTGCGGAACGCAGATATGTCTGCGTTACTCGCCGACTCTTCCTAAATAATTTAATAAACATGACAGTAATAGATACATTTATACGCACACATTTCGACGTGATAAAATCGTTACATTTATATATATACGTTAGTAATATACATACTTAGAACAGCGTACCATTAATGCAAACTGCGCAGCCAAGATACACGATATAAATAAAATACGAGAATTTCGATATGTTTCCCGCATTTAGCTCAAAGAAAATAAGCAATTCGCTCAACTTTGGTAATATTATGCCTAACTACAGCTATACATTTAATAAACGCGCACTACACCGCGTACTCACCCGCAGCAATATTTCGGCAAACATAAGTCAGAATTCTGCGCACGTTTCACAAACACGTTTCAGATCCATTTGCAAGCGCGGCCGCGCAGATATTCCCAAAAATCGCTCTCGGGAACGAACTAGCTCGCGCTACGCGGATGAAACAGTCCGGGTGTAATAACGTTAATCTCAAAACTCTGTATTAAGCCCCGTACGCGATGTATCCGTGTCCCCGCGCTCGCGCTTCGTCGGCAACGCAGCACGGTAATATTCGCGCCATTTTATAGAGATATCGAGTTAATCTATCGAGGTAATAATTTTCTGCTCGCCGCGCGGCGCACGGCCGGGTGCTTCTCTCTACCTTCGCACGTAACGCGCGGCTGCGAATCGTCGGCACCGCTCGCTAACGAAGCATTAGGATATCAGTTTTGAAAAGCAAAGTTTCCGCGAATATCCAATTTCCATCCAGCGTCCATCCAGCGCGGGGCGTAGCGTCCTTCGACGTAACGGCAATGCCGCGGTTCCGGCATTATATTCGCCCGCGCCGCGCCGTTCGATCATTCGCATTATGCGTGCCAGATATTAATCCCGTGTAATCGCATTATGGTGCCCGCGGCTACGCGTACGCCGACGTAACTTGCGAGAATGTAACCGATCGCCAAAGGTTACAACACACGGCGGAGCGAATGTATTACCGTAAGATGGGATTAGATTGCACCCGCAGGGGTAGCTTTGCGCGACGGTAAATAGAGATTGTAACGTCGCTTAATACCCGAGAAAATAATTTGTGAGCTGCAGCTCGCGCTGAAATAGCTTGGAAATTTTCTTCTTCGAGATACGTACGTGACAATCTCTTCAGTTTTTACTTGAAATTGACGTTGATTCAATTAAAGGATCGGATTTTTCTTTGACAGTGGCTCCAAGGCCTGTCCTCATTCCGCTGCGAAGTTGCCTTTGCCAATGCGACCTAACTCCATTTTACAGTATCGCACTCGTGTGACGTGATGGTAGCATGGAAGTTCCAGCCCGCGAAAACGAATTACTTCGCGCTAGGGGATGAAGTAATAATGCTGATGCCGGGGTTGCTATGTGGCCATGTGATACAACATGCACGGATGGCTGTGGACGGACGATGAATGGCCTCTTTGATCTGCATTTGCTTTGTATAACGCTAAGAGAGCGGAGAGCGCGTAGTCGATATGGACATCGCGCGTCCATCCTCCGTCAGGTTGTCTGATTACACGAGCCTTTTCTGTGCAAAAGGGGCTCCACATTGGCTCTGCATTACGATTTGTGTTACCATTAACTACTGACACCGTGGTCGACCTGATACGCGAGGCAGAAAGAGCGGCTGGGAATCAATAATACCCTACTCGGGGAAAGACGAGGAAGACTTAATGCTGATTACTATCGGCAATATGAGAGATGGACGAGGAGAAGCACGATAGATTACATGGTCGGATTAAACGTAAAAGAGAATACTATGATGCTTAAAAATAATGGAGTTTTTTTTTTCATTCAAAAACGAATATACCTTATATGGTAATATTAAAAAGCAATATTATCTCTTTTTTCCCTTTAATTAGACATGCATATACAAATAGTTGTAAATATACTTATCAATTATATTGATTAAGCTAAAAGATCTCTAAAGGAAAAAAGATAAAACACTTTCAAGTGGGAAAACTGTTCCTTAAAATTTATGAGAAGTACATAAATTATGAAATACATAAAATTGTATGAAATTCGGTATCTTTATGTTATATTCTCCTGGATAAATGCACATAATTATCCTTTCAAAGTTTTAAAAATCGATACTAAATTTTTAAAACAAATTGACAATCAAATATAAAAAATTAAAATTATATTAAGCAAAGTGAAATAGAAAAATACAATTTCTCTTTCACGATAAAAAAAATGTTTTATTCTTTAATTTTAAATAATAATAGCGGAAAGTTGTAGCATTGTAACGATGATGATCGCTTATAGATCATTTCCTCCGTGCAAATGGTCAAATTTCTCTAACAACGCGGCCGCGCGCACGGACCGCTGCTCTGGCCGATCGATTATAGTTAAGGTAACCAAATTATAATATAATCACCCCTTAATCTCTTCGCATTGGCTACGCGCGGGTCAACCAGCGGTTTATCACCGCGCGCGGTGCTGGCAGGGCTGAAATCCATCAAGCGCCCCATTGCGCCGATGGAAACCATTGCCGTTAGTTTCCTAAGCAACCGATAGCAGGTCGGGATTAGCTCGGGGTGCGGGTTAATGCTTGAGGGTTCGCGAATGACGTACGTTGTGTATGTGATCGAACGAGAAGAGAATGCGAGTGAGAGAGACAGACAGAGAGAAGGGGCGAAGGGGAGGGAGGAGGCGGTGGGATCAGCCACGGCAACCGATGATAGAGATCGATCTTTCGCACGTAAATAATTGGATCGCGGTTACTTTGTACCATGATAGCTCCCGGCTGGCTTAATAACCTCCTGCCCGATATCCAAGACGGTCGCTCGGGAGCCGCATGCTATACCCAGTTCCACGCGTTCGAATTTACCTAATGCAATTGCTTTGTACACATTTATCGATTGTATTTCGCGGGTATCGAGTCTTTTAAAAGCCGCTCTTTTAATATTAATTTAAGATAAAACCGAGTTTAAGAGATAAAATCAGAAAGAGGCTGAAAATCGATTGGATCAATTTAAATTTTAGCTTTATAATTTATGATTTTATGTCTAGCATATTTTTCTGAACCAATATAAAATTTTATGATGTTGAACTTTGAGAATTGTCCCAATTATGGAACTGATATATTTTTACGAGCCTGATAAGATTGATTTATCTTGTATGTTCACGATGTTGTGCTAGTTCAATACATCAAGTACTCACCGCGTCTTACATCGACATCTGTCAAGTTCAAATGTGCGTTACTGTTTCACTAATGTCGGGCAACCAAATCCAACTGCAATTACCAATGGTGCGTATAGTACTAATTATTAATTATCGTGACTGTCAGACACATGCACGTGAAAACAACAATTAACCAAACAGACCCTTCGAGAAAAGCAGAAATTGCAGGATACATCGGGCGATATTTTGAAAATGCCTTAAAACGTTTGCTCTGTACGATATATGTCTCATAATTTAAACAAATATAATACCAAACGCAAACACGCTGGTTGAAATCCGAAATCGAGTATGACAACAAGTGGTGAATGAGCAACGAGAAGATCGATAATTAAAAGTAATCTACCGATTACATCGGCTCGATACGTTGCAATTTCAAATCTGCGGTGTATTAGTTCAGCTATTGGGAATTAAATCCGAATAAACGCGAAATTTGAAACGTGGAAGTTCCACGTTAGTTCGGCTAATTGAATTTCAAATGTGTGTCTTGCTGTCATGGAATCTAGTCTATCTTTTCCTTCCAAACACACGTTATGGTAGAGTACATCGATGTTGGCAAACGTTGCCGTTTTTTGCTTTCTCGTCCTGTCGTACGTGTCTCTCAACGCAGGCGTACGCTTGAAAATATATCGGTACTCGTCAAAATGGCCGTCGACCGATCAATCGAAAAGAGGATCATGCATTTCTAGGTACTTGTCACATGAAGCGAACGCACGAAAGAATAATCGTTCAAGAAAGTTATCACAAATAAAATTAAGTTATTTGCGATTAGTAGTGATTAAAATATATCTAGTCTAGATCAATCAGCAATTATTACTTGTCCAAATTAAAATATTTTAAACAACACGTGTATCCGTTTATATTTCGGTTATATACAGTGAGTAACATTTTTATATTGCGGAAGCAACTTTGTGTTTTCCCTCTTGCCAAGCATTCTCGTTACGAGCGCGGCTTCTTTGTCACTTTGGACCACTGTAACGAGAACATGGATCATATATGTTCCGAAAATCAAAGAACGATCTAACAATGGTGCGTCGCGACAGGAAATGTCAGTCACTAATTAGTCCCACTGACAATCGTTCGAGCGATTCGACGTGAAACCCAAGTCTCGGACTGTCGGCCATCAGCGAGGGCGGTCTACCTAAAAATACGCGAAAAAAGCGGATCTCTGCAGCGTATTCGTCGGGACTCCGCGACAAAAAGGGTTTTAATTTCCGGTGAGAAAGACAGCCGAGAGTCGTCGGCTTGGTCGCGCGCGAGAGAGCGCCGGACGGCCTCAAACAAAATATTACTACAGCTCGACGCGCTTCACGGCGCAGACCGCGACTTTACCTTCTACTTTCCAGCCTTGTTTCGATTTAGCAAAGGGTTCTCATGTTCCTTCCACCAGCAGTTATTCACACCATTTTTTATCTTTCGAAATTACCGTGCGACATAACAATCTTTGCAATTACAATTTGTTCAGATACAAAAGAATATCCTGGAAAATCAATCTTTCTTAATAATACACTTTTTCTATGAGTGAATTGATTTCATGATAACAGATATAACTACTAAAATTATTTTAAATTAAGAGATAGAAATCAAATGCTGTATATTTCTACGGAAGCTAGCTCCTTAATTAAAAGCTTTCCGCATGTTTTCATAAGATTTACATAGTTTTAGTAGATTCCGCTACATGTTTTTTTATTGTTAAGGGGTCGGTCACGATTCAATTTTTAGTGAGCTCAATTCACTCGAGGAAACAAACCGATGCAGAATTCAAAACGCTGATACCCTCGAATACGAAATATCTTGTATTGAATAAATTAAGATACCGCGAAGAATTGTATAGTTTTTCTCGATACACTCGGGAAGAACGTGCTTCACTTTTTGTTCTGAAAAATTCGCGGTGGAAGGTAACCCGAGTGCGTGCCGTGGCGAATTTTTAGTGTCGGCCCCATCTTTCACAAACGACGATTCGATTCAGCGGCCACGGCCGTCGATCCTGCTATCTGGCGCGGTATCCTCGAAGACTTTTTGCTTGGCTTTTATGATTCGCGGGCCGAATAAACTTTTACCCAACCCCTTCTCCTTCTCCCTCATCGTACTTTGGATTCCATATAATAAGACCACTTAAGTCGGCGAGAAGCAGCGAGTCCGCAGGGGGCAGCGACATGAGAACCACTTTTCCGCGGTTCCACGATTCGTCGTTCGCTATAACCGGGCATGTCCGTGGCAGGAAGCGTTACGACGCCAGGCAGAGTCAGGAGAAGGAAGATGAAAAGATATTGGCGCCGAAGTTAAGGAGAAGGACGACGCAGGAGCGTCCTGCTGACTCGGCTCGCTTCGAGACGAGTCGACGAGAGAAACCTGGAAGTTCGTCTCGCCCACTTTCTCATCCTTCCTCGTCTCGTCCGTGTTCTCTCAGATACCACTGTCACTCTCGTATATTCTGGTAATGCTGTCCTTCGTCTCCGCCACGATATCAGGCTTCCCTCCCGCGGGATCGACGTAATCCTCTTCCATCATTTCGCAACGATGATATAAAAAGAGTACTTATGTCGGTTCAATTATGGAGACCCGCGCCAATAAAAGCACACCGTTCCGCTCGCTCTTTCTTCCATTCTCTTCTCTCCTCCTCCTCTTCTTTCTCTGCGTTTTTTTCACTCGAAACGTCTTGCGAGTCACGAGTGAAACTTCTATCAGCATGATAATAAAAGAATGAGGCGTTATTGTATCCACAAGTATCCGCGCCGTCGCGACTTATTAATTTAGAAATGAAATTAAATTGGCCATTCTTTGCTTCTCACACAGAAAGGTATCACAAAATTTAGATGAAACTTTTAGAAAATATTCTATTCATTAAATGATTAAAAAAATGCGTATATATCAATAATTAATATAGGTCTAATTAATATAATTAATTTTATCCTTAGAGATTTATTAATTAAATACATAATAAATTGCGACGTGTATCTTAACAGAAGGTTAAATAAATAGATTTCTAAAGTCTAAAAATATAATTTTTGACAAAATTTTACCACAGTAATCCGATGTTTAGTAAATGCATGTACATCACGAAACATTTCGCTTGATTATTCTTATAGTTTGCACGCTATCGGAAGTCTTATCTACATGTTGGAAACCGAGAGGAAATGATAGTCTTTTAATCAGGATGTGATAAAACGGCGGTCTGCATCGCGTACATGAGCGCCATCACGACAGCTGTCATTAATCACTTAGAATATCGCCGGACGAAACATTTATCTAACGTCTAGAGCCTCTACGTTATTAATAAAAGCAACAACACAACGACGGTCACTTTATGTCGCGTAATTTCACTACTAATTACGGCCGCTGACGTTTGTCAGCTCGTTCGCTCGTGACCGGAAACTCGGACTGAAGCTAGAATTTGCGAACAAAGTGCGTAATTACGTGAAACAGATTGCTTTTGACAAAATTCAGGCGACGCCCTTTTTAGCCTGCTTTACTTAATCTATAAATAAAGTGGCAAAAATACTTTTTCATCGAATAAGTAAAATGATTCAATTTAATCTCACTTTATTATACTTTGTTCTTGGAATGTCAGTTAATTCAACTTAAAGCAGCTCTTCTTTGAAACAAAACAATTACGTGGTAAAATTAGATCACTCATATAATTACATATGTGTCTTGCACGTATCAATTTATTAGAAAATGTGTCAGAAAGTAATTTTCTGATGCGACGGATATTCTGTATGGCACACGAATGGAAATGTGTATCGATTTTCATTATACAACCGACATAAGTTGAAAAATTAGAAATTGGGTTATTTAATTCAGGAACGGAAGGAAACATCAGAATCAGAAACTTCATCGGCGAAATTAGTAAGCATTTTATAAATCACGTATTTCTCATATTATTGAATTAATTCATCAAATATTCGAGTTTTATGTTTCACATCACGCAATACGATAAAACGTGAAATTATTATCTGACGTGTGAGTCTTCTTAAGTTTGCATTTAAACAATCGTTCTATTTCTTTTTTTTATGTTATGCGGCTTTCTTTTCTGTTTTTAGAATTAAAATATATAAACGTTAACTATGAAGCTGAAACAATACGCCAACCAATATTTTGCAGGCCCTGAGTTGGAATGAAAAATATTCTATTTTCCATTGTTACCCCTCGCCGACTACTTTTTTTTTCAACTTGTATTGTGAATATTATTCTAGGTACGTTCGAATTATAACACGACGGCGAAATAGGATCCACCGTCCCGCGTTTTGCAAATCACTGCTAAATATTGGTAATAAAAAGCGGGAACGCGAAATAGCGCGAAATTTGGGGGACGCGTTAGGTCGATAAATAATATCGGCGCTTCGTAAAACGCGGAACTAGGTAAAAACAATCGATGAACAATTCCGCAACATCTGCGCCACTTCTCTGTGTACGTGACCGCATCAAACCCGATAGCCAGCAAAGCGGGAGAGTGCTCTGTGCGTTTACACGTCTGCTCACAGCCGGCGGCTGTATCGGACATCCCGCGCGCTCTCTCTCTCTCTCTCCTCTCTCTCTCTCTCTCTCTTTCTCTTTCTCTGTGTGTTTCCCCTCTGTGCTCCCGGTCCAAAAGGTACCGAAAAGCCCACGTCGCAACGAATTTCGGACAATAAGCACGACACTTCCGGTCAAGCTTGGAACGCGCTTTAGTTTCCGGTCTATAATTAGTCGCCATCCGGGTGAGAGATAATTAACTGATAAGAGCAACTAAGCGAATCCTGGACAGAGAGAAGCGCGCCATTCGTACGAAAATGACGATATCAAGAGACCGGCAATAGGTAGAATCGCTAACGATATTCAATACTATTGAAGCAATCTCAGCCTCGCCCCGATACTCCGATACTTTAGCATCGACACTTTCCGCCTGATACTTCGAAAGTATCGACAGTTTCTTGCCATTATCGCGACTAGTACATATTGATTACGTATGTATTATCGCGGCATCGAGCCGGCAATACAGTTTTTCGGAAAGCAATGCTTATTTAAATATTACTGCTAATTTTTACTCATAATCTTTCCATATTCGTCCTTTTATATTCTATTTTAGAAATTATTTTTTATTTAAATGTGATGGATACTTTTTCATTACTATGAAACCCGAAGGGATTTTTATTTACAGCTTTACTCTTGAGAATTACCTCGCCATATAATTTAGCAGCAATTAAAGAGATACTTTCTTTTCATATTAACATACACGATAACGTCGATATTATGCTCTATATCGAACGGGCGAAGGGGAGCGCGATGAAAGGAAAAAGACCCCGGCGAAGAGGATCGCAAACCCGGCGGCGCCTCTATTAATAGGCACGCGTCTGGTGCGCGCTTCGTCATACGTCATCATTTTATTTTTCCGGCTACCTCCCCGCACTTCCTTTCATCTCAAACGACGATGCCCTTGTGCACCGTCCGCCAGTTTCTTCTCGCGACCTCGAAAATGCCGTAAATTGTTCAGCGACGCGCCGCGGCACGCGTCTTTTACTTCTATTCACGGATGCAAGAAACTGCAATGAGACGCGGCGCCTAGAAACGGCCAGACGTTCTTAAGTCAAAGTCCTTTCGAAGTAAATACTATTTGTACGATTTTCCTCGTTGTCGCGAGAATAGCCTCGCTTATTTTGTAGCCTAACATAAAGATATTACAATCGCGTCCACGTTAATTTATGGACAGAATTCGATTGCCGTATCATCATTTCTTTATGTTATTTCGATTTCTCTTTCTCTTTGCTTTGGAAAGTAACTGCTCCACTTTCGATTTTCCACGTTTATTTTTTATTGACTGAAAATGAAAGATAAATCAGGCTTTATTCTGGGTATCTCTAACCAGTTATAATGGTATAAATAACACCACTTCGCAATAATTTCTTAAATGACTTGAAGAATAAGATTGGCTATCGAAGAACTTCAAGCAATTTACTTATAGCTCGTAGATAATTAATGAAACGGTGCGAATACATATCTGAACTGACCACTACTACTGTTACTGATACGTAACAACATATGTTCTTCTAGCACGAACTAAACTTAGTTCCGCGCGTCGTTGAGCGGAATAAATTAGGATTTTATACTTAGCTGAGGGAATAGACGAATGTAAACCGCTGCCTGTCTGCAAGTTCGCTGATAAACGCAGCTGTTATGGAACTTGCACGCAGTAACAAAGTTTATCCGAGTTTCTACGTATTAATCGGATAGTTCGCCGGGGAGTTGGTTGGTTAATTAGTTAGTCAGTTACTCGATCACTGCGTTATCTTTTATGGTTCCTTCTTCCTTCGTCGGCCAACTTTTATCCGACACAGCGAGTACGTTTCCGCGTAAAAATATCATATCGCTTCTAAATATTCCGCTCCAAATATTCGATAAACTTCTTCGTATACGAAGCGTTTTGATTCACGCTGTAGATTAAATTATTAACGCAATTAAATTGCTTTTGCGGTAAACTTGATTTAAAAATCTACCTTTTCAAATTAATCTTTTTGCGATAACAACTTTTTCAGTTAGATTTCATATAAAGTCTGTTATGTCCAGAAAATTTCTCAATGGAGCAGAATGTTATTGTTTGAACACATCATTTATACAGCTGCCGTAAGTTCGCATTTTTAGAACTATGACACACAGGATATGAAGCATCAGGCCGTATAGAATATCAAATTAGTTACGATTTAACGCAAGTAATGGATTTACGCAATATAAAAATAAGAAGAAATATTTTATCTTTAAATATCAGTGCGATTTATAAATTTATGAGAACGTTACTGATTCTCGTCAAACTACATACAAACAGGATTAAACGCAAAAAAAAATTCTCACAACTTTGTTTAATATTGAAAAATGTCTGTAAATTGACAGTAGTGTCGCGATAAAGAACGGCAAATAAAACCGAGAGAAGAACGCGATGCCTTGCAATAAAAATCCGAGCGTTTTTAACATGTCGTGTCTATTATTTTGTGCTTACGGATGCGGTTTGGATCTTGCCAACCGAGTACATATAATGGCCGCGAGATATCGGGCCGCAATATACTCTTCTTCCACTCTCCGCGGCTAGGCTAAATTTATTTTTAATTAACGTGCAAATGAAATGCACCGGCCAGTGCTTCTTGCTTATCGGAGGCGCCACTCGCGACCGTTGATAGCGCGACCGCCGAGATTATTTGCATCCCGTGAGCACGCAGGCAAATCGATTGTCCGAGGAGTGACGTCGTCATGTTGGGAAACGATAAAACCGAACCATTTTTCTCCGGGTTTCGCCATTGTGTGTGTGTGTGTGTGTGTGTGTGGGTATGTGTAAGCAGAGATTCGAGCGATCAAGAACGATCGGTGATGCAATATCACAGGTAACATAATTTCAGATTGCTTCAGTATTTTGTCTGGTTGTTTTTTAGCAGTTAATATGCACGAAACTCGATATCACGGGTACGAAGACACTGTGCTCTGTGCTCGACACGATTTTCTAGAATTCTGCACATGTAGGTACGTGTCACAGTTTCTGGGACGATCAATATTTACCGAATTTGCCGATCGGATTGAACAGACGAATTTCTGTCGTCTTATATATCTATAACAGAAATTTGATCACACTGTTTGTTTAAAATAATTGGTGTGTATAATTCTAATCTTAGGGTATTAGTCGGCTTTTTTCGTACTCTACAAATTTGTCTTATCTTGTTAGCTATATAAGTAGTGAACAAATTGTGTTTTACCGAACAAATCTGGCAGCAAAAGACGAAGCGTGTAATGGAAAGATAAACCTGCGGCAGTAGATTTATTACATCCGAGAGGATTATACCTCTGGTTTTCTAAAGGGACGGTATTTTTCGTGTAAAACAGACACGACAATGTCCGAATAGCAGCATTTCCAACGAAGGGAGCATCCGCTGTTGCTGATAAAGCGTTTTACCCACGAAATTGATTTAGTTAGTCGAAAAACTGGCACCAAATGGCATCCTCATAGCCGGGGTAATACGGACGCCTATATTACATTAATTAACGCCACTGATACGTGCGAAACGCGTATCCACGGTCGTAACGTTAACGCATTAAATCGACCATTTCCGGTTGATTAATCGACGATTGATGACCCTGCGCAGACTACATGCGTAATAAACTGATTTAGGACGATGGTACTAACACGTAAAGCAAGTCGAAATGGATATGCATGATGTCCACGATGCTGCCATGAATTACTAGACGCACAATTATCTATGAAATTGCTCGTTATTGCAATATGTTTAATTAATCTGTACTTTGCGGTCTTGTGCATTTTTAAACATTTATAAGATGAAATATATATTTATTAGATATATATGTATATGTATAAAAAATAGACATTTAATATATTCATCAAGAATACAAATTAAATTTACCTTATTTCTTATATGTTATATAAATTCAATTTGTAATTCAATTCAATTTTTTTTTCTATTTAATACGTAAAATACGCGAAGAATATTTCTAACATCTGACTGTAACAAAAAATCTCCCGATAAAACGGATGTGCAGCGAGAAAGGGGAAAAAAGAGGGCAAAAAGAGACGCTACTCTTTGACTGAGCGAAGTTCATTTGGGAGGCAATTAAACTTGTTCAGTAAATTAAGCGCGTAATGCGTAGCTGGTATAGTTCGATGGTTGCGGCTCGCGTCAGCTGTTACGTTCGCCAAGCCCTTATTATACCGAGTTATGAATTTTTGGTGGGTGGCGCAACACCCAGGAAACGCAGCACACCGGCGAGATAGCGTAGCTGAGGTAGTGTACAGTAGTGGTAGCTATACAAACACAAGGCCCCCGGACGTCTGGATAGGACTTTCTCTCCATCTCGTTGTTTCTACTTCTCTCTTTCTCTGTCCCTCGCGCGGCGCAGCAGCGCTTATGCACCAACCCCTTGCCATAGGTCGTAACCTTCCGGCGCGGCGTGTCGAGGTAAGCAGACCGTACCAGACGGCTGCAGCTGCACCGTTGCTGGCGCTAGTAGCGCCCAACGATTTCCGTTCTGGCGATTAATCCTCGGCAGAACGTCTGCCGGTACTCTGGCAAGGATCGCAGCCGAGCTGCTACGCGAAATCTTGACGATAGCAAGGGATTGTACACAGTACTGTACGCGAGAGCGTCGACGAGAGATCAGCTGTTGTCGCGAGACGCGAGCTATTAAACAATCACCGCAATTGCTCGAGTGATCGTCCTCCCAACTATCGCACTGTTGATTACGCTTCAAGCATAATTGACTCTGCGCGCCATAAAGAAATTCGATCGATCGTTGAACGCGTTCGACTGCCCGCGGAATAACACCAAAAAATGCAATGTTTTTATAATATGTGGAATAAAGTACGTTACTCGATTGTTGAATAAATATCGTTTTATGGAAGTTAATATATCGCCCGGCGGCGATGTTACGCGATGACGTAATTTAATCGGTTTAACCGGTTCTGCCCGAGCGTCATTCCATTTTTATTTCTTTTTTTTTTCACCCCCGCATNTTTTTTTTTTTTTTTCATGCATATGAGCACGCGTGCGCTAAAACGCGCGAGAGTTTTCCGCGAGTCGGTACCAGGGTAGCGTATATATTTTCGAGCAATTAGTGTCACGATCTTTTTCTATCCGTGTGCTTAACTTTGACACGCTCTGTCACTCCGAGCCCCGGTACCCTTCAATCCCAGTTGTCTGCTATTCGGATGCGAGTAATTACGCGTCACTCATGGCTCTTACGATCGACGAGAGCATGCCGGCGAAGTTTCCTCGCTCGAACGCGAGCACGCGGAGCCAGGGGAACTTCTGTCGCGGGAATGAAGCGTCTGACTTTGCTGAGGCGCGCAACGATTTCCCTTCGCGATCGTTTCGAATGTCGATCTATCGCGTTGCATTACAGATTGTAAAACTCGAGCGTACGAGCGAAGGCGCCGTGCGACCGTATGAATTCTGAAAATCGTTGAACACAGTTGTTACCGGGTTAACACGAAATTAATACCAACACAATACAAACGCAAGATCAAAATTACTGATATAAATCGATCATACATATGGACTGCGTTACACTGAGAAAAATTGTTTGGTAGAATAGTGATCAAATGAATTTTATAGTTAGGGTAAATTCGGGTAAGATGACCATAGTTTTTTAAAATACAAAAAACATTTTTATTTTTGTTACTTTTTAATAATGTTTGATATATCACTTCACTGAATCTTAAAGTTAATAATACTATTAATTTTAAAGAGAAAATACTTATTAGAAATTTAATATTATCAAAATATTGTAACATATGCATTGGCCATCTTATCAAAATTTTAAGGAAAAGATGGCCATAGTATTATGGGACAGTTGGTTATACACGTTTTATGTTAAAAATAAATGTAACATTTTCTAAAGTGATAAATAAAACTTATAATTTCATTTATTTAGTATAAACATGTATATACATATATCTTAAATATTATATATATAATATATAATTATGTATGACTTAGGTATCATTATAATATTGCAGTAGTAACATAAAAATTAAAATCTGATATTGCAATAATAACATAACAGTTATAATTCTTTCAAAGTAAGGAAAAAGAAACAGATTTCTATAATTTAAAGAAAAATAATGTATGAAAAAACAAAGTGGGCCATCTTGCCCGAATTGTAAAAAAAAATAATCATAGTGTATTTAAATAAATAATGAAAATAAAAGTACAAATTATAAGTCACGTTACAATTTAGGTTCCTATATTATATACGTAACGTTGATTATGATAGCTTAACAGTAATTTATTTATTATAGCAGCTTTTAGAGGACACGTGCAAAATTTTACAGATAGTCAAAAGTAAAAGTATTATATAATATTCAGAATAAGATTATTTCGAATAGTGTACCCATATAAATTACTGTAAATATTGATTATCTTTCAGAATGACTATAAAAATTACTATTTAGCAATTATTGAAGAAATTACAGACTATGGCCATCTTTTCCGTATGGCCATAATACCCCAATTTACCCTACTGGTACCAAAAACTTAGTTACATTTAACAAAACTTTGTGTAATTTGTTGTATGAAAATAATTATTTGGTTAAGGCTACAAATTGTTTGGTCAAAACTATATATTTAGTAACTATCACTATAAAATTCATTTGATCACTATTCAACCAAACTTTGGTTGATTTTACCAAAGTTTGGTTGAATAGTGATCAAATGAATTTCTCTCAGTGTAGATAAAAAAAAATCACAATTATTTATAGACGCGTCCACTGCCTCGGGATGAAAAGTGCTTCAAGTCTGCTTATCGCTGAGAACCGTTCTATTCGTGCCATTATCTCGCTAATAAAATGAACTACATATCCGGTCGTCGTAATTCCGCGAACTCGACGTGCTACCGCGCAATTTCATGAAACTCTATAATCTCTACTAATAAAAGATAACCCCCGCGGATGGTAACCCGAGCGAAAATTTCGCTCCCCTCCTCCCAGACATGTGACGCATCCGCGACAGTGCTCCCGCCTCCCGCGCACATCCGAACGAGCAGTCCGTCTCGAAAGCCTGTCGAATGCAGCCGGCGCGCGCGCTGCACATTTCATGTCGGCTTGCGCCCGGGCGCGATGCAACCGCAGCAAAGCTCGGCGAGCTCGTAGTTCGTAGCTCGTTAGACGAGAACACGGCCGACGTATCGGTTAACAGGCCGCTGCTTACGCTGTTGAGACTTAGCGAAAGCCGCAGACCGTCGCTTATTAAACCACCCCTAATTATATTTCAATATGCGCCCGCGAGGTGGAGTACCGAGGTAGGAGATTGGCCGAGAAGAGTGGGTGAGGAAAGCAGCGGCGGCGGCGGAGATATAGCGTGAGTGGCGAAGAGGCGGCGAAGGGGGTGGAGGGCCGAGGAGGTTGAAACGCCAAGAGCTACGGGGACGCAACCCCCGGAATATGCAACCCCTCTCGACCGCGAGACTCTGTCGCCCCCTTCCCCCATTCCGCTCGAGCGCAAAGATGAATTTGCCTGCTACTCGTGGCAATTAATAGTTTCGTCCCCAATTAAAGGAGGATATTAAAATCGCGTTATGTCGCTCGCAAAACCATCGACGGGATTTCATTAAAAGCTCTATTGCCGATATTAACGTTATCCCTCATATCCGTACCCACCATCCACCGATAATACATCGAAAATACAACGCGCATCAAGTTTCGCTCGAAGCCGCAAATCTCAGACGTATGATTTCGAGTTTGCAGTTGCGACTAAAACTTCGTCGTGAATACTTTTGCGCATTGAGCGTATAGTATATATTGCGGAATTCTAAAGCGGACTCTGCATGTGATTGCGTATCTGCATACCGATGGCTTTCAACGGAATATTGCAGTAGCCATACGTGATTGGAATTTATTTGAATGTACCAAAATGTGATTTGCTATGCTACATTATAACAATTACAATAGTTTCGCTGTCAATTACATCATACATCTTCGGTTTGCAATAAATTGCTCGCAATAAATTAAATGTGTATCGGGTGTGTGCGCCCGTTTTATATAAATGTACATTTTTCTAATGAAATATTCCTTTTTGTGTTTCAGGTGAGTTGGTTCTCGAAACTATCACAGTCGCCGAGGGTTTATAATTCGTCATATAGCCGAATCTATAATTCCCCTCTTTCTCTCTCTCTAGCGTAAGTGCAATAAACAATCGATTGATGTAATATTCATTGCTTGATAAATTATTATCGTGTGTGCTATGATTATTATCGCGGTAGCTTTAATTTCAATCCATCGATAACTGGTTCTCATTTTGCTCATATCCGTAATCGCGGACTATTGTTGAACAGCTATGGCATCGTAAAAATCTTTAGATAAAATTTCCACGAAGAGAAAAAGGTTTAAAGAGAAATTAAAGACATTAAAGATTAGCGCGTTAAATAAATCGTGTTAATTATCTCTCTATTACTTGTTACATAGTTTAATTTTACACCGTAAAGATCATCAATTTGCAAAAGGAATTGCAAACCTTTCCGGTCTTCGGTGGACTATCCTTCTTCACGTATTTAATACCGTTCGATCGATTGCGAGGTCTTTTATTTAAAGTGTTCCGCTACTCTATCTCTTTATTTTCCCGATAATTCCTCATTAATTCCGCTGAGGTTATTCATCTTTTAGTCTTCATTTATGCGAAAAGTTTGCACTACCTCTGAATATCATTATCCACATAGCGCCCTTTTCTCTCGGCTCCTCGGGCGATTTGATTCCATTGTTGAAGAAGAAACCGGTTCCAAAGGAAACTTCCTTGTATCGTAGTCTAGCAAGCTGTTCAGACAAAAGCATATATATATATATAGCTTATGCAATAATAAGAGTTCTTTCAAAATTACCGAAAATTTAAGTTTACGCAATTATGTGACATATTTTGTTGTCGCGCGAAACCATGTACTAGCGGAATACGCCTGCTGTAATATGACAATATACGTGTAAATTAATCGATCGAAGATACTAATACCTGCAAATTTGCATAATCCGACACCCAAATAACCAAGTAACCTAATATGCTGATAAGCGTAAGCGGCAACCCCAAAATTCTATATCCTATAGTAATAACACGTTGAATGCTTAAACACACGTACGAATACATTAATCAAGTATTTAATGCAAAAAAGTGTATTTTTTTTATTTTTTGCTATAATTGAATTCAAATTTAAGATATTCGACGACTTAAAAAAATTATTTGTATACTGTTGCATTAACTTATTATTTAATATTTAAATAATTCTGAAATGTGTGTTCATGTACACACACATAACATATCAATCTCATATTGACATTAAAATTATTTGATACTTGCAGTATTATCATTAATGTCATAGAATGGAAAAAAAAAACAATTTTTTAAATACAATCTCATAAATACGCATGATCATCGCGTTAATAAAATCTAAAACAGTTTTCATTATAGAGGCAAAACGAAGGCGTGAACTAGTTATTATATTATACGAAATGTTAGCGCACGAAAGCGTTTGAGCAGCTTGAGCAGCTTGAGCGACACATCGATGCTCCTTCGGTGTTCGATCCGCTTTCATCTTCAGCGCGAACAAAATTTACCACCCCCTGATTATCCGTGAAAATCTTCCACTCTCCCTCGCCGCTCGTTTCGCACCTACCCCTTTTCACCTTTACTCACCTCGGATTATCGATTGCCCCGAGGCATCGTTTCGTACATGTGCAACGCACGTCGACACAAGCGCGTTCAAGGTAATAGCTGTGATTACGGAGGGATGATCCCATCAGGGCTTACGAGACTTTTAACGAAACTTTTCGACCATACGAATTCCGGTATGCCCGGAGGCGGGCATACACGCTGGTAGAAACGTTATTTCGGACTCGTGACGTGACGCGACAATAAAATTGCAATTTGATAATGAAATCACGAATGTAATAAACACTTTATAGATAATGGCTCGCAGCGAATGGTAAAAATAAATAACTTTTAATAAATTTTATCGATTCACTTTTCCATTTGGTGCGTTTTACCAATTTCGGTCATTGAAATTTGTGTTTAACTTTGCGGTGGCGTTAGGATTGTATTCTCATTTACGTGTAAATTTTGATAAAAACGGAGTTTAATTCAATTATTTTAAACTTTTTCTGAAACTCTTCGAAATTTTCCGAACTTTTTCTAAGAATAATATAATTACAGGTGTAATTGTATAATTAAATAATGAATTTTTCATTTGACGTTATTTAGTTATTTATATCATTCGAAATTTTATACTAAATTTTGTTTATTGACTTATTTTTTACAAGCGTTTTAAAAAGATTTCGATAACGTCGATAACGTTATCAATGACCACCAGGGGCATCATTGAAAAGTCAGGCAAGTTGTCAAAATCACGGATGAATATCAAGATATTAAACGAGACAAATGACTAAGAAGCGTTTGACTAAAAGCATCGAACAGGTGTGAAATCTGGCGGAAGCTCGAGCAATTGCGCGACTGATGCGGAGGCGTTGTAAAGCGCATCCATCACTCATTAAGCGCAGCTGCGCTCGCCGATTTCCATTGTCGTTGCACCTGCTCGTGCATGTTTCGCAAATATGTCGACGCGTGTTTTCCATCGTGTTGTTGGAACCAACGCAGAAAAATTCGGGAAATCCTAAACAGATACTCAGAAAGCCGATTCATTTTTCGCGACAAAAAGGAATTAAATTGAAAAAAGAAAACGAGGAGCGTTGCAGAAATTAATGAATAAAAATTTATACAACTGCATTGCACAAAATATTATACAATTGCACGCGATATTAAATTATGACAGTTTAAAATGATAGAGAGAATACATTGTTTATAAAAATTTTATGTTATTCATAAATAAATAAAAGCCGTAAACATGATTGGTTGCTCAATGTAATTACTGTATAATTATTTTGATATACCATATGAAATAGAGGATTTATTACGCCAGTTCAGCACACACACAATTATTAAAATAAATTAATCTCATACAATTCGAGCCATAAGTTGAATACAAAACAAGAATGACAATTGGAGCAAACAATTTTATGTAACATCTGTCGAGACAAATAAAAATGTCAAGTATGACATTAAGTACACTGTATATCTATCTGCGAATCGATACGCGATTCGTTACCGAAAGCAACTGTTTGACTCGAAAGTTCGTTACAGTCATTATATCCTGATGGACGAACGGGGAATCGACATAGCTGCGAACATAGCACGCGAGGAAGTCGATGCGATAGGGGCAGATAGATAAAAAGACAGTGAAATAATACAGACGGGGGTAGGCAGATTGGATTGATTGATAGCATTTATTATAGCGTGACTAATGGCTGTATATTTCACCAAATATAGCAAACTCATGAGAACGACACGCGCATTGGGTGAAACACGTCGCGGCTTATCTATTCACTCTAAATACAGTCGCGTAATTTGCATATTGCACATCACGCCTCTAAACTTCGAAGCAAATCGTTACTTATTGAAATATCGATTTAACGCAATAATTAACGATAATTTCGCGGAAATCAGATTTTCGCGGGGGTTGATAAATCGATTCCGTCGACGCCTTATCCCCAAGACAATGCGGCTTTCAACTTTGACTTAAGTATTGATCACGCGAAGGAGCTCTCGGGATGATAAATTGTTCGACGACTAAAAAATTAATCTCGGGGTGGAAAACGGTGTATAACATTCCGCGCCATTGTCTCCTCATCCCTGTGCTTCTTTCTTCCTTGTTCCGAACGACAATTCATCGAGGCATTTGCACCTTTGGCACGAAGGATGGTGGCGACCGAGGTGATTAATGAGCGACCGGAGTTTTGATTATGGCGGACCGGAGGGTGGTCCGTCATGCAATTAGAAGATGAATCATTCCTAAGCTCAAATCATAGTAATCCGATGAGACAGGCGAGTAGAGAATGGAAGGCTCTCGCGAGAGGGAACGATGCGATGAGAGGCCATTTATTTATAACCACGTTGATAATAGGTATTCAGTGTCGAACATTAATGTATCTAATTAAATTAACACATAATATTAATTCAATTACTGTAATACTGATTATAGTATATATTGTACAAAAATCAATATTTCGGACTCGTGTATTAATTAATAATAGTAACATGTTTACTAAAATTTTTTCTTTATAATTTCGCGTCTAAATTAAAGGCCAACGCTTTAAATTATTAACAATAATCGATGAAACAATTTAATATCACAGTGACCTTTTAATCAATTTTAACAAAAAAGTTTTTTTTTAATTTTGACCTTTGATATTTAAAACCATGATATTAATACAAAAAATAATAAAATATTACGCAATTATTCTTTATATATATATAATCTGAATATTTATGATTCTACCAAAATAAATATGTAATATTCTGCTTTATATTAATGAGATATTGAATACTTTTGAAAATTTATATATTTTTTTTTGCTATTTATACAAGTCATCAGTTACAGATTTTATCCGAATTAAACTAGAGATCTTTTACGCTGCAGCATAACTAATGGAGTTTTTATTAAAGATCGTCGAAAGTTTTTAGAAATCTTGTGATATCTGCAAATTTTATTCAGACACTTGACGCAAGTGCGCTTTCATTCGAGCGAAAACTTGCGGAATCTCTTCGCGGTAATCTTACGTTAATTGTGATACGTAAAGCTATCAAGCCAGAGTATTGTCGTTGGCTAATTAAGAGATGACTTCAACGCGCGAAGTCGCTCGCGACGTCTGCCAGCGGCAGGATTAATTAAGCCGAATTGCCTCGCAGAGTTAAGCTCCGCGATCTCATAACCGGATTCAATCCACTCCTTCATATTTCTTTCTCAGTATCGTTTGTCTAATCTGAAGGGAATATTAAAAGATGTCCAATTCCGCTAAGTATGATGACTCGGTATATTTAAGGGCTTTGTTTCGCGCGAGTTGATTATCGCGAGACAGATTACACTGGGAGGGTAATCCTAAAGAGAAATCGCACTTTCTAAGTACGAATCGAGTACGTTAACAAGATATATCCAGTGATCATACAAAGTAGACGATTGTGTGCACTGGAAAAAAAGTCTGGTTATAACTACCAAGTGTATAGTGAAATAGTATCAATTAAATATTTTTTCAATATAACCAAAAATAATTTTATTTTTCTAAATGTTTAGTAAGTATTATCAAATCTGGTATAAGTTACTAAATATTTAGAAAAGTAAAATTATTTTTGGTTACAAATATTTAATTGATACTGTTTCACTATACATTTGGTAGTTATAACCAGTCTTTTTTTGTCAGTGTGTGATTATCGTATTCGCGGAAGGTTCTGTAGCATGAATTCTTTTACTTAATTGAAGATTAAAGCGGTTCGATTATATAAAGCGCATCGAATATATAAGTGTACTGCGCTTTTACATTACTGCGATACAGCATTACCATAATGGAACATTAATAGTTTCCAAACTCGCAACAGCACGAAGGCGGCGCGGCGGCGCGATGTCTCGTGACGCGCGAGTTAGTTTTCAACAATTCGCCGGCTGGCAACATTTTAGCTGTCGTTCAGCTCGGAATCAAAACGCATATTCGCGTTCTCGACAATTGCGTCAATCTCGTAAATTCATCGTCGCCATCAATTTGTCCGCGTCGGCCACTCCGCTAGAGTGGCCAGAGTTTCTCTTTTTTTCTCTCTGCTCCTCTCTGTCTTTCTCTCTCTCTTTCTCTCTCTTGTACGCGAAGAATCAGCAGACCGTTCAATCGCGACCAGCTGGACCGACACAAGCCAGGCACTGTGTTTGGTCCCGACGTGATTCTCGTGAGAGAGCGCGGGCGAAACGTGGAAAGAAGGAAAAAGCCCCAAGATGTGCACGAGAACTCGTGAGAAGCACTGCCATTGGCCGGTACGCGTATCTCCTCTTTACACACAATGGCACCGATTGTTTATCTCGAGATCGCCGCATTCATGAAAGCTTCATCGTCGTGCTTCAACCACACAACTTGGGCGTATAAGCGCCATCGCGCCCCGACATCAACTGCCGTCATTGTCCTGGCGTCGTCGCTCGCCTGTCGTCATCATCATCTCGAGAGATAGAGGAAGATTCGAGGAAGAAGTGAGGTCGAAGATCGAGTACCGTCTGGCACAATGCGCAGATTCAATAAAGAGGTTCTGCGATGGGAATGTTAGTATTAAAAAAAAAAGGAAAGATGCTTTTTTTATTGTAAACTTATAAGATAGAATTTATGACGATTTTTATCCTTTGATAGGATAGATAGAATGCTCGCTTTGATTTTGAATTTTTGGTAACACGTTAGATAGAGTCCTCAAAATCAGTTTACCTCTAGAAATTCAAAGGACGTGACGATATTACAGCACTGACGAGATGTATCTAAGAATACGATAGAGGTACCTCTATGCCTACCGCGGAGTTCTATAGAGAGAGAGAGAGTTATCTGTTTCAGAAACCGCATGCTACTAATCTTTAACAACACCCTCCTGAGGGCACCCTTATACCCGAATACCGAAAGTCATCTCAGTATACACGCGCCCTACGCAGGATGGAATACATATTTGCAGGCATTGCAGCTAGTCCGCGTTCGGTCCATCGCGATCTCTTCACTCCTGATTCTCGACTCGTTTGCAGCTTTTTGTCAGTCCGCGCGCCGGAAGCCCGCTCGGGCTCGCTCGCCACCATGATGTAGCGTGCCCGGAGCCCGGTCCGTCCGTAGGGATTTTGCACCGCGCCCGGTCTCGTCGCATAAAGGGTTGCCCACGGATGATGTAGTGCCGTGTTTATTGCGTCCTATTTGCTTCTCCGCCATCAGCGTTGCCGCAATAGCGCGGAGCTCTCTTCTCTCTCTCTCTCTCTCTCTCTCTCTCTCTCTCTCTCTCTCTCTCTCTTCGTTGTGTGTGCTCCAGCGCGCTCGCGTTCGCGCAATGGCCGACGGCGCGTGTGTATGCGTCTGTGTGCTGAGCTGGCTCAACTCTCGCTCCGCAGGAACTAATTACAACGAACCCCGGCTTGTTGGCCGAGAGAGTGCAATGTTTTCGTTCTTGTGCCCAGTGGTGTACCGTCCGTTTTACCGCGGCCACCCTTCCCCCCTCCCTCCCCCCTTCTATTCCACTCTCTCGATCTCCCTTCTCGTCTCACCACCCTCAAACCCGATTTCCTACTGCGTCCCTCGCAGCATCCTCCGCATCCCAACGACGATACCTCGACGCGACTGTCCTCCACGCCTCCTCTCCCACGGGATTTGCTTACAATGCGGAATCCGCCCGGGGGAGGAAAAAAATTTCAGCTTTTTGAAACCGGGACAAAAGAAGCCGCTAGAAAATCTGGGAGAAATGCGTGGCGCCGTATTGCGTGCGCGACTAAGCGTTATATAGCATAGGGATGATCTATGACGGGCTCTCGTGTAGGAACACATATTATGAGTAACTCCGGTATATTGTTCCACGGGATTCATTGTTGATCTATAATAATCGTGCACAGGCAAGTCATTAAAAATTGACAATCGTCAAAAATTTTTCATAAAGAGATTTAAATTCAATATTACAATGGGTCAACAGATAGATATTGAGAACGAAGAGATAAAGGGATTTTTGTATTAAGTATTTATTATTAATCTCTACTTGCTAATCTTTATTAATTTTAATTTACATGTACTCATAACTCAACATAAACGATATTATCGTGTTTTCAGGATTTACAAAGAGATATAAAATTTTGTTTACTAGAGATCGAGGTAAAATTAATTGAAAGCGGATTGATATAGAATTTATATGTCGATCTCTCTGCTGGCTGCAGTATGCATATTTACGTATTCTGGAAAGTTATGTCCGATCGATATAAAGTCACGTGGAAACGCCGGATGCTCTACCTTTTTTTTTTACAGGGGGCCATCAGATTTATGCGTAACAGGTATCATAAACTGTAGAGAGCTTTTCCGAGCGTCAACAAAATAAAATATGAACATTCGTCTCCGAAAAGTCGTAAATTTCTTGACTGCACGATATAACAAACTTGAGTACTGGTTTCTCTCCAACTTCTACAAAACTTTCAAACTTTTACGGTTTACGTTGTTCAATAGATATTATTGGCATATTATCTACATAGATAATATCTCTCCTTTATACTCAATATTTCGACAAAGTTCGGCCGGGGTTCGGTCAGTGTCGATGAACACTTACTCGCGAAGATGATCTCATTCAGCTCTCGTTATCGATCTGAATGCTCAACAATCACTAATTACGTCGTCGACAACATGGATACGGGCGGGGCTCTGTGTCCCACGGATAAAACACAATAGTTTGAAAAAAAGGGGGCGGAAGAAGGGTGAACCGTGCGCTCGTTTGTCGCGCGCCGATACGATAAAAACAGCATTGATATGCGCTGCGCAGCCTGCGTCGTTTTATTTGTTTGGTGCATATTTTCGGGGGGGAGTCGAGGACACGCTTAGGGATGGGAAAAAGCGGGTGTGGGTTGACGGAGGTCGGGAGACAGTGAAAGGGCGCCGACGAAACGGGAAGGGGAGAGGCGACGATAACGGAAAAAAAAGGAGAAAACAAGAGTTTCGATGATTGATAGATGCCAGCCGATTGAAAACTGCGCCCCGATGTCTGCTCGCGCGAATGAATTTCACGTACGGATTCGCGCGGCGGAAAGTCCGCGTCGTAGATCTTGCTGATCGCGGCCGTTTCATCATCGCTTGCGAAGTGACACCGCGTCGATATCGATAACATAAGATACGCACACATTATATTGCGTTCCCAGCAATCTTAACCGCCGATTTCCCTCTCGCGATACACACACATACACACACACACACACACACACGTTTTGAGCCCCAGGAAAACCGCTTCTGCGGTATTCAAAAGCCGCCCGTACTGCTAAAATTGTGTGAATACGAATTATCAAAAATACATTCGTCGGTGAATACAATTACAGCGAAAAGCACGAATACGTGCAACTACGCGTAGATTAAAAGTAAACGTCATATCCAAACCCCGCACTGCAAATTTGAACAAACGGCAAATAGTGTTTAAAAAAAGAGGATACAAATGCCATTCCCCGCGCATCAACGTGCCGGTATCGGCACATTCTAGCACTTATTGCGAATATTCGTGCCCATGTACTAAAATAACTATTTCGATGTCGGTATCATCTAACAAATAAACGGATTGTCCAGCAATTTTCCCCGGTAGTAACATCGACGCGCTTTTATTTGTGACGACGTCGTTTCGGCTACATCCATCGGTTGGCCTAAATGGGCAACCGATTATAGAAATCTGGCACGGCCACACAACCGTGCTGATCCGAATTGAAAACGTATATGTTGTAACGGCGCGGACTACCGGGAATGCAGCGTTGCAGCGTAATATCCGCGGAAAAAAGTATTCGCTTCGTTCCATTCACGTCGCGCGGATGCACCGTCATCAAAGTGCCAATAACTGACCTCATTGTTTCTATTCGTTACGCGCAATAACCTTGCGATATAAATAAACGTGCGACACAGGAAGTTAAGAGAGACGCCCTTGCCCAGGGTGCTTCCACAGTTTTACGTCAACGGCTTACATCATCGTATAATTATTCATTCCCACTTGAATTTTATGTGTTCATCGAAATCAGGCTTGGCCGTTTGCCCGTAAAATACTAAAGTCAAATATATTAATAATCTTACAATTTATTTTATTACTTTCTTCTGTATTGTGTGATCCAATTTATAATAATTTACATTGCTAATATTGTCTACACAGAAAAAAAATGACTATCAAATCAACAATTCATTGTTTCATATATAAGCAAGAATATAAAATCTTCTTGGAAAAATTTGATAATCTTGATGAGACATAATTTGCTTACATGAAGAAACAAAAATTTCTTTATGTTAGCAAATTATCTCTTTGAGATTATAAATACTTTCAAGGAGATTTTATATTCTTGCTTATATATGAAACAATGAATTGTTGATTTGATACTAATTTTTTTTCTGTGTACATAAAAAAATTTGTGTGAACAATACGTAAATAAATCATACCATATAGATGTAATCGGTAGTAAATGATATAAACAGGTACGTCGTAATCGAAATTTCTACATTTCAAAGAAATTTATTAGATATATAGTTGGGATAAAGTTGTCATATCGTTACTTCCTTTATTTTATTACTTCATGCAAAGATCGAATAAACAATGCAAATATTTGTTTGTTTCGGTAGCATTTTTCCTTCCAAAAATATAGTTTCGATATTTGTGGTATTTACGTGGTAAACAGAAAATCATCGCTGCCTGTATGATTTATTTCGAGAAATTCTAACAAATGTTCAGCGGTTATTCCGATTAAACTAAGAATAAACGACCGCGCATGTATCCACACGCACGGAGAATTTCATCAATTATAAGTAATTCGTACCATTTCATAAATTGACATCTTGATAGATGTTGCAGGTTACCGTATTACTTCGTGCTATTAATGCCGCGCTTTTCGCATAGCGAGGTAGTGCGAAACACGAGGTTTATTTATCTGTAACTATATTATAGCAAATATAATAATCATTATTTGCGATCTAAATGTGTTTACAATTTACAGCTTCTTAATATTATAAATATTGATCGTTCATAAATAGCTCGGAAATAACAGCTTTAAACTTAGCCTTTGTATTATCAAATAAGGATCGGGGAAATTGTTATGACAGGAAAGATTAAAAAGAAGTTACGAGACTAAAGATTATTTTCTGCATAACATTTTTGTTACTAAATAGCAACAATGAAGAACACAATGAAGAAGACAACAAGGATCTTCTGTTGATCCGTTATTGTTACAAATTATTATAAATTGGATCACACAATACGTTGCATAATGCAACGAATGCGCGAGTTTTCGATGTTTATTATCAAAAACGGTCGTTCTCCGTAGAACAAATGTTGTGCTTTCGTGCGGTAATATTCGAACCACGGTTCGTGGTTCGCCGCAGAACTGATTTGTCCGCCGCGAAACGCGGGGAAATCGAATCACAGAGAAATAAATACGTATCGTCAGATTGCACAGATCTGTTCGAAGAGTTAGATACTCTGGGGATGGCTCTATAAAAACCCAGATCGATGTATGCAAAATTTCGCGGAGTTAAAATAATGTCAGCCGCATGTGAAAGCGTCACGCATGGCTCGATTTTTCGATACTATAATCGGAACCCGCTCAAACTTCAACTTCAACCCCGGATCTGGGTTATACGCGTCCCTTACCCCGCCACTCAGACGGGGAGGGTGAGTGTCAATAAAATGATACAGACAAATAATAGCAACGCGACGCGTGCGGAAAAAAAATACATGCGATCATCTCCGACCGAGCGCGCGAGTATATCGCGTCGATGTAATTTCATCCATAGCAGGATACACCACCCTCTGCCTGCCTCCCTCCCATTTTCTGGAACGTTATAAAAACGCGGTCGTGGTGTGCGATGGGTGGTGGGGGCAGAGGACGGGGGGGAGCGATTAATGCGAGCAACGCGAGAGCGCACGAACGGCCGGAGGGCAGTTCGAGATTTCAGAACGCGCGCGTATATGCACGGAGCAGCGCGAGTGCTGGGCTGCTCTGACTGCTATACGAGCACCGCGGGTATTGTTATCGCTACGCCAGCTGCCAACCCCGTTTCTACCTTCGCGTGTGTGTGCACGCGTGTATTTACAATCCCGTAACTGCATCACCCATCCGCACACGAACGAGCGGATAAGCGAGCGAGCGATCTTCTCGCGTGGCGTACTCGCGGGACGTCGATATCAGTATCGTCGACGTATTTCTACAACCTCAGGCAATACGGTGACCGAATGGACGTAACCCAGTAGCACCGATCGTAGAAATCAAGTATCTCAATCCCAGCTGAGTAGCAAGAATTATATTATTTTAACTACACTGAGAAAAAAATTATTAAAATTCTAAAATATTTAGTTCGATACGTGCAACTAAATATTGAATTGATTTAATTAATTATTGTTTAAAATTTTGAATGGTTGACATGAATGAATTGTACCTTTTTTGTGCAGCTAAATTGTTGAATCAACCCAATGTTTAATTAATCGTATCAAACTAAATATTCTAAATAAAACAAAGAGTAATTTCGGCGATNCGGCGAATACGAGTCAGGCGCGGTAAACGATGTGCAAAGAGAGGTGATCTCAAAAAATTATGTAATCACATTGATTTAAATGATATAAATTTAATATAATATAACGTTTCGGCTATTTAAATCAATGTGATTACATAATTTTTTGAGATCACCTCTCTTTGCGCATCGTTTATCGCGCCTGACTCGTAGTCGCCGAAATTACTCTTTGTTTTGTTTACAATTTCACGAGTCGTATTTCTTATATCTAAATATTTTAATTTTTTAACAAATTTTTTTCTTGTGTATGTGCACACTGAAAAAAAGACTGGTTATAACTATCAAATGTGTAGTGAAATAGTATCAATTAAATATTTGGTCAATGTAATCAAAAATAATTTTACTTTTCTAAATATTTAGTAGCTTATACCAGATTTGATAATACTTACTAAACATTTAGTAAAATAAAATTATTTTTTGTTATATTGACAAAATATTTAATTGATACTATTTCACTATACATTTGGTCGTTATAACCAGACTTTTTTTCACTGTAGGTACTTTGAATTGAAAGTATTTAATGTTTTTGTAAATGATGGCAACACCGTTTTTTTGCATAGTACACTTTAATATATATTTTATAAAAATATAAATGTGTGTAGAAATATTGCTGGTACTTGATTTCTACCCTTCAAATGCAAGCGGTCCAATTTATTGATTCAGACACGCTTTTTCGCTTCCGTTCTGAAACGTCGTTTGTTCTTTCCTGTCCATAACAAGAGAGATTCAAACTTTCCTTCTCAGGAAGGGCGTCTCTTTGCGTACGCGTCAGTGAATACCCCGGGGACCGACCCTTCGGACCGGACCCTTGAAAAGTTAGAGTCCCGAATCAACCATTCGACCGTTCGCGAAACTGATCAAGCTTATAGAACTTTTTCCACAGATTCCGATTTTGTTCCCTAATTATATGTCTCGTTGAAAAACTTGCGTCGATGCAGTTTTGTTAATGTCTGTGACTTTAGGGATAGTCAAAATATTCGCTAAGGTATGCCGAAAAGTACATAGAAAAAAAATTAATATCAAATCAGCAAGTCATTGTTTTATATCTAAGCAAGAATATAAAATCTTCTTGGAAGAATTTATAATCTTAAACAGACATAATTTGCTTACATGGAGAAAATTTTTCTCTTCACGTAAGCAAATTATGTCTGATTAAGATTATCAAATTCTTCCAAGAAGATTTTATATTCTTGCTTATATATGAAACAATGAATTGTTGATTTAATACTCATTTTTTTCTGTGTAGGGAACGTAAAGTGCGCTGGGGAATTCTACTACTAGCTTAAATATTTTCATATAAAACTAATCCCAATTTAATTATTAACTTATTCAACTTTACATAATGAATTTGATAAGATACGAATATAAAACGAATCTGTAGAAATAACAAATTTTATAAATTACGTAATATAAACGCAAATAACTGGTATCATCGCACCTCCGTGAAATGCAAAAATTTATATATTTTTCTTTTAAGTTACACCTTGACGTCTTCTATTTGTATCTCATCTTTTGCTTCTATCTTCTCCACTAAACTTTTCTTGGGTTAAATAAGGGAGAGATCCTGCTCAGGGCGTCGATATAGCTGGAACTGATGCTACGAAGGGGTTTCGTGGATTCTCGCTTTTTCCTTTTACCGCCGTCAGTTTCCTCGATATCACGTTACGCGTTTCCAGGGATGAGGCGGAGTATCTTCCCCTGGAAGCCACCCCTCGGCCCGAGTGAAGCCGAGAGATAATTCTCCGCTGCAGCGTCATTAACTTCTTCTTATTGCTCGAGCTACACACCCCCGAAACGCATCCATTCTGGGTATAGAGGGGTCGGTGGTTCGTTTTATCGAACGACCCTCCTATGCCATTTGTAGCTCATCGATCAACGACGAGCCGGCGAAAAGAATACCCCGGCATCCACACCTCCGCGAGCACGGATTTCCTCCGTAATCGAGTTTGTTCTCGATTATCGATGGTCGCACCTCCCGGGAAACACCATCTTCTCGCTTCGACCCCTCGCCAGTGCAAAATACTGGCGTGGGGTGCCTTACGTTTGAACAATTGGTATGCATATTGCCAATAGATTGAAACTTTATAAAAATGTAGAAAGAAGCTTATTGAGTAAAATTTACTTATAGCAGTAAATTGAGATGCTATCTTAATAATATAATACTTATAATTTAATTTCATCATTTTTAATATTGAAGAAACAAAATTTAAAACTCGAAGAAAATTTAGAAGCAAAACATTTTAAGAAAGTAATGCTTATTATTTACCGAATCTGTTTAAAAAGAAATCTACTTGCCACTTTTTCCCTACCGCCTGAAAAAAGGAATATGTTTACATTTTCTTACTTCAGTCTTTTAATGTTCCGTATTTTCAAGGAAGAAATACGGAATTAGATTATTATTTTTCTATTTTTCTTTCTTAGGAAATTACTTAAATCATGGTTGGTCAACACTCATACTCCAATACTCACGGTTCATAATGAAAATTGAGAGCTCGACACGAGCACGGAGCTTAGCCGGACCAGCTGAAGCGTAGCAATTGCGAAACTCATTGTGAACAATAACGATAAGACCATGAGAACTTCACGGTATTATTCTCGAGCGTAACGCCGCCTCTACTAAATTCCTAAGCCGACAGTATACACAATCTAATTTCACACGTCGCTCTTGAATTGTACGGACGACCGGACACGTTCGCGCATGGAGATCGACGACGTGGCCTGGCGTGGCGTGCGCGAGCAATTCGCGGGACTAATCAAGAAAGCGAGGAAACCCATTGTCGTTCCTGCGCCGGAACTTTATGAAGCGCGCGTGCCTCTCGCTGCGCGCGGCCGATCGATCCGTCACGGCGTCAGCCTGCAATACCATAAAATATATCCGTAATGATATTCATATATAGCGCCGGCCGCAAAAGCCCGATGAATGCCAATATATGAAAATGCATACCCCGGGAAAGAAAAAAAGGGGGACGACGAGGGCTTGAGTCACCGTCTGTTCTCGCGAGTAGTAGCTCAACGTAATCCCTGCCTTTTTTTCATGCGTCTTCCCTGCATGCGATGATCAGCGTCTAGGGACATGCGAGGACATGTAGGGCTCTCCCTTTCCTCTCTGACCGCGTCCTAATGAAATATCTCGTATGCGAAATTGACAGCAATGAAATGGAGCGACGACGAGCTGCGGCCTTCAGATTTTCCTTCCCTCTAGAGGCCCAGGGAAAACCGCAAAGGCTCGCCTGCTTTTGTCGTCGAAACCCTCCGATAATCTGCCCCGATATAGCAGCGTATTGCGCGACAGAATATGACGGATACTTTTTGCACGTTTACAAAAGTGAAAATAAAAACGAAAGTTGCAATGTAAAGAGATTTAATATAGTCGCAAAGTGGAAAAGTTTATTTTTATAAAAAAAAAAAAAACAACTTTGGCTTTCAATTTTTAGAACATTTCGGATTCCCGAGTGTATTATTTTAATACAAATTTCGCTCGCGCACTCGCGGCACGTGGCGCGATATATGCAACTCGTTAGAATTCAACGTAATTTACGCGTAGCGGATTAAGAAATATCGGTCCGATTAAATGGAAATTAATTTTCGTTCGGTGCCGTCGAATTATCGGATCGCTATAAAATACATAATCGCATCGGGGAGGAGGTATTCCACGCTATCGGGCCACGTTTTATTATTTCGCGTACCGGTTGTTACATTCGTGCCGTCGACGATGGCTGCCGCAGCGTTGCGCACGCGGACCTGGAAAAATCTTTAGGCACACGTTTCCAGCTCCAGACTCGGGAGGAACGAGCGAGAATATTTCTGCCGCGGAATGGCGCTCGTAAAAATATGAGGAACCCGTCGTAAAACGTAATCGCCGATTAGCCGGGGAAGTCCCGACGGCAGTCCTACGGGAGCGCAGGGCCGGCTAAAATGGTCGCGAACCGACGCGGGCGGCGGCGGCGCCGCGCGACGGAAAGTTTTCCGCTCGCTCTCATATATACGCGGTGCGAATGGAGCGAGGAATGGACGATAAAGACCGGGTCGTAAAAGTAACGGTGAACAGGCCACGCGCTAAGGAAAAGCGGAAGAGTTTGCCGCTGGGGACGCGCACACTCGAAAGGAAACATTTGTAGTCGCAGAAGGAATCCTCGATAATCATAAACCGCTTCCTCGGTGCCGCTTTCATTAAAGTGGAGACGTGATAACGAATTTTAATGCCACTAAACACGCCGGCTTCTAAAATGCCACGGCTAAATATGTGCGAATTTACGACGATTTCCGAATGCAACTTGTGAAAAATTGCATGGTCGAGGTGTCAATCTTGTCATGCTCTTTAAATAAACTATATTTAAATATCAAAACCATGTAAATAGTGACGTTAGTGAATGTTTCTCTATAGTATGTTAATATGATGTAGAATTTATCAAATAATAAAATTTCATCTTTTTTTTAAGTTTTTCATTTAAATGCTAATCACATATAAAATTCAGATTAAAACGGAAAATTAAAAGATAATGGGAAAGAATATATTGATTTTTATTCTATTTTTAAATTTGATTTTAACACAGATATTTAGAAGTTTTTTTTGTCTATGAAGATTAAATTTACAAAATTTTTAATATCATTATTAAATTAATGGATTAATAAAATCGATACAATAATAAATTGTAAATATTAAAATAATATATATTGCGGAGCTTTAAAACTACATAAAATTCAAATTATTGAAATGTTTATTTTTAAAAGTTTTAATCACAAAAAACATAAATATTCAAAGTATCAAAATACTCATAAATAACGTTATATAACACTGCAGAGAATGTACGCAGATAATTTCTGCGATTCCTATCCAGCAAGTTCAAGTCGTACTATGGCATCCATCGCTAATTGCGCGGAAGCCATCGATCCTCAATGTGCCGGTTAATGATTAATGAAGCCACGTCCGGAAGAGGGCAAGGGTTGAGCAAGATCGCGCGTTCTACGGCCCTGTTAACACTGACCGACCCATCCTGGCCTCGGATACCGATCGGGGTAGCTCGCGCAAACGGTAGCAATAAACGCCGCCGGACTGGTCGAGTTTACATCGATAGAGACGCAACCCGACTGTAAAAGTGGATGCGTTGCGCGAGCGTATTTATAGTTAGAGGTTTCTTAGCCGTTCGTGCGTGTAGCGACTTCGAAGAAGGGGGCCTAGAGAAACTAGATCCTAAGAGAGGACGAGATGATGGTGCAGTTATTCTCAAAGGGCGTGTCCCGGTGGAGTTTCGGTGGACGTACGCTGCGAAATTGTGAATTGTGAATATTATATTTATATTGAATTTTATTTAACGCAAATTTAATGTAAATTTAGTGAAATTAATTGATTTAATTCAAAAATAAATAGCAATAAAATGAAAATCCTCTCATGAAATAAAAATAAAAAGGCAAAAGAAAAGCCTGAGATGACGTAAAGCTTCGAATTTCAAATGTAACTTATTCGATACTATTGATTAAATTTTAATTTATTGAAATACGCGATCAGTCGTCAGTGCCGGGGTACAAAGGATTTTTGAGAATCACTGTGGCGGAGGAGATAAGTCCGAAAATATGGTGGTAGCAGACGTCGATCGAGGGCAACGAAACGAACGACGAGAGGGGTTGGAGGAAGTGCAAGTAATAAACGTCGCGAGGGGAGGAAGGGGAGGTCGGGTACAGTTAACCCGCGGTCGTAAATGCCTCCACGTAATTATTATGCCCAGCGTAACCAAGGTCAGCCACCTCAGATAATACGTTGGTGAACGCCGGTTTACCAAAATGCGTCGGTGCAGTCGAGTTTTGACGCTGTCGGCATCTAATTATCCGGCACGCAATTACGTGTACCCTGTCATAAAAGTCGGCGGGACTATTCGCCGCTTTTTTAGAAGGCACTCTGCGACTCCTCGTTTCAAAGGTACGCCGCAATAACGAACTAACGAGCTGTCGGTTCTTTATCAGTTATCGGATTGGCACCGAGCCAGCTGTCCGTAAGAATCAAACAAAACATATAAAATACTATGCAATAGAATAATACTTTAACAAATAGTATTTAACGAAGCTACTTTGACGTTGTGTTGCATTTATATTTTTATGCTAACTTTTTTGCATTAATTTTTTTAATATTATCTTATCTATTTTAATTCCGTAAAATTGTTTCGCGGTATATCTACATTCCAATGCAACGATATCTCTGCTCGCACTCTATTCATGACAAAATGATGGAAGTCGATCGAATAATTGTACATTGGGATACAGTAATTACCACGTATGACTACGTTTTGTTTCACGATTATCTATTAATGTCCCAAATAGCTGATATTTGTGCTGCACAAGCATTACACTCAAAATTAATTATCACTGAACGCATAAATGAGTAATATCTCGTCGAATTATATTTGCATGAGCTCCTAGCTCGACAAATAATACTTAATACAGTTGCAAAAAGTAACAGGAGATAAGCAATAAGCTATAATATGACAACTAAAAATCCAAGATTTTATTTTATATTTAATCTTGCTCTCTCTCTCTCTCTCTCTCTCTCCCCCCCTCCCCCTCTCCCTCCCTCTCCCTTTCTCTCTCTCTTTCTCAACAAGTAATACTTAATACTAACAATGAGTTGCAAAAAGTAACAGGTGGCAATCAATAAGCCACAATTGGAAATCCAAGACTTTATTTTATATTCAATCAGGCTTTTTCTCTCAATACATAATGCTAACACACAGTACAGATCATATCAGTTCTACTTCTGTGCAGATTCAATTTCCTCCACGAGTATAATGAGTTGACCTCGCGATCTAACAACTACCGCTGCCGTCATGCTCAATTAGATGTCAACGACTTCTTAGGATCGCGATTAATTTCAATAGTTGGCTCGTTGGAGCAACTATTGAACGCGACGCTCGGCGCTCTCTCGAACAATACGCTACGCGTATAAATAGCGCATATAAATTAATCGAATCATTTCAATATAATTTCCTAGTCATATTAAATATGTTACCACAATAACTTAATACAGTTGTTATCTTAAAAGCTAATATAATCTTAAAAACTGTATGATTTTTATATACAAAATTTTAAAGATTTTTTTAATGATTCAAAATCTTCAGAACACTTGTAATATATTAATTTAAGAAATTGTTACAGTGAAAAAAAAGACTGGTTATAACTACCAAATGTATAGTAAAATAGTATTAATTAAATATTTGGTCAATGTAACCAAAAATAATTTTACTTTTCTAAATATTTAGTAACTTATACCAGATTTGATAATAATTACTAAACATTTAGTAAAATAAAATTATTTTTGGTTATATTGACAAAATATTTAATTGATACTATTTCACTATACACTTGGTAGTTATAACCAGACTTTTTTTTCAGTGTATGTAGCGTGATGGTATGCATGGGTTTACTGTAAACCAGTAGAGTTTATGATCCTGTTAGACGATATGTCGCTCGAGGATTAGTTTAGATGTCCGTTGTCAGTTAGCTCGTCGTACGAGACGAACGATAACGCAGACGAGCATGGAGCGAGCTGAACACGACGAAGAAGCGAGGCCTAAGGAGACGCTAAACCGGAAGACGGCGAGTAAGGGCGGAAGGGGAAGCTTAAGAACCGAAAGGTCCCATTGACGGACGAGTTCCTCCCGCTCGGCCATTGAAACACGTAACAGTGCGCCGTCACGCCGTTAATCCGCCGTCTGCTCCGTAATGCCCTAATAACATTCGCAGCGACAATGGATCTGCTAAAAGTAATGCGGCCCCGTAGACTTACCCCCGTCATTCTACCCGCGTGCTGCGAGCATTTTTAAACGCGCCAATAATGGTAGCTCGGATTTACGCCGAGAGGATACAAAACAGCGTGGACCTGGCGACAGAATGCCCGGCAAATCGTTCACAAAGCGCATTAAACGTCTCCGCCGCGCCGCCGTTCGGGAAATTGGGAACAAACGACGCTCGAGTGTCCTTTTTCCTTCAAGGAAAAGACGGCCGTAACGAGATAGTCGCGAGATGGGAGGGATCGATACCCGCCGATAATCCGCTCGGATTCGTATTCGGGATCGGAATACCTACTTAGAGAAATGCTTAGGAGACAGATCACCTTTTTTTTTCGAGAGCGCTTAAACGTACCGGTCCTAAAAGATTTACCGGGACGCAGTCGTTTATACTGTACCAATCTGGATATAAATGGAAAGAAAGAAAAGAGATTGATTTGTGTCCTGTTTAAAAGTTTTCTCAACCGAATAATAATATAAAAACGACGGTGCGCGGAAAATACATGAATTTATAATTATATGAAGATAATAAGGAATCTCTTCGTTGTAACCGAGATATTTATAAAAGATATTTTAAATTTTTTTAATGTAATGACTAACGAAGCAATTAGATATTCCCCTAACGTGACGGTATTTGCGGCATCGATTATATTATTAATATTTGATATGAAAATCTGAAACGGTATAATTCTGTGGTGAAACTCGCTCTTTTACATATTTACATTTCAAAATCTTTTACATACACAAACATGCATTTATTTTTTATCCGTTTTTATATAACTCATACTTACTACCTACTACATATTTCCCATTTCGTTATACGTAAAGGAGAAGAGGGTAATATGGCATCCTNTGGCACCCATTTTCATTTTATTGAATAACTTTGTTTATAATTAACATTTTCTATTGAAACTTGAACGATTACATTCGTCAAAGTGTTGTTTGACAGATTCTAGACTCAAATTAATGAAATATTCATTATTTAGGACGTGATTTATAAAAATCTAATGCACTGCATAATCGGTAGAAGACAAAAAGTGGTTGTAATATGGCTATCCATAAAAATAATTTTTAAAAATTACTTTAGTTTAAAAGAAACACAGTACCTTGTTACAAAATTATATATTTTTAATTTTCCATTGTTCAGAATTTTCCTGATTTAGAATTTTCCTGCGTTCAGAAACTTTAGAAATACCATTGGAAATTTCATTAAAAATATTATTTTATCCTTGTTTAACATTAAACAACAAGTATAAAATGATGTCTCTAATGTTTCTAAACACCGCCCTCTAGAATGACAATCGATTTATCGAAGAAATATTTCGATATAAAAATTTCGCTGAAAAAACCATATTAACAAAATTCCATGTTATTGTTTTAACTTTGTATAACTCGAAATGTGTATAGCCGAATAAAAAGTTAAATAACAAAAAAACACTCGAGTGTATGTACATTCGTGTGATAATACACTCAAGTTTAAGAATAATGAGGAAGTATGTGTAATTAAAGGTTAAAAGTGTACCTTGAAAAAGTTTAGAAGTGCTCAAAAGTAAAAATGCTTTATAACAATTGTCAGTTATTATGTATTGGTACATTAGCATCATTAAAAAACGATGGGTTACTAAACGAATATCTCTATAAACAATTGTTAGAATACGTAATAATGGAGATCACATAATAATGGAGATAATAGGGGTAGCCATATTGTCGACAGTAGCCATAATACCCTCTTCTCCTCTACTGAAATAGCGCCACACACTTATTCGCGTAAAAGCAAGACGAAGGTGAATAACCGTCGGATGACGAAAATTTCATGCGTGCATAAGCATGCGACGTGTCTGCGACATTTGATCCCCAGCGACCTAGAAAACGACGTCGACGTCATTTAAAGAGTAACACAGAGAGACACGCGAGCCCATGATGGTTTTGCCGCTGTACCCTACCTCACGTCGCGAAATCGACTTCCGCCGTGCCACGTGCAGGGTGCGCGTGTACGCCCGCGCCACCCTTCTGTAGAATGTCGCCAGTGGACAAGTCCGAACCACGCTCCCTTTCCCGCACGCCCTGCGCCCTGCGTCCCGTCGGGAATGACGAGGGCCGTCAGTCGTCCCGTTTGTGGTAGCGCGTGCGTGAATGGACTTTGACGGCCGCACACACGAATATGCGCGAACGCACACGTACGCGCGT
>QKQZ01010287.1:0-10269 GCA_003595255.1 Solenopsis fugax | reverse complement strand
CGTTTTCACAGTCAGTCAGTCGGCGCGCGACGCGGGTCGCGGGACGCGAGATTATCGAAATGATCGCGATAACGACTCGAAATAGCCATCAGCGCGCTGGGCTCCTCGCGCTCTCCCGTTTCGCGTCGGCCCGGCGGAGTGGGAAAAACTGGTTTTCCACCGTCGCGTACGCGGAACACCAAGTTTTTATTGCGTCATAATTATCGCGAGACACCGATGAAGTCGCGCATCTCTTCGCGCTCTTCAACGACGCGGACGTGCGTTCTCTCTCTCTCTCTCTCTCTCTCTCTCTCTCTCTCTCTCTCTCGCGCGCGCGCCCGCGCGCGTGTGCGTTTAACGACGAAAGGCACAGTGATCGCGGCCAGGAGATCGTCCACGCATCCCGGAAGATACGCGCCTCTCTCTCGAAGTTCGGCCCCGCGGATCCGACGCCGCGCGGCTGTTTGCAAACAATTGCGATTCAGAATTATATTTAGATTCCGCCGCGTCCAGATTCGCGGGCAACCGCGGCGGAATCGCGAATATTGGCGGCCGCGCCTTCCAACATGCGAGAGACAGCCAACGATGATTCGTCCGAGCGCACGAAGATAATTGACGCCGCGTTCGTTTCCTAGATCCCAAGTAATTCGTCCATTTCTATCAATGTGGATTAAAATAAAACGCAAGAGATAAGAAGTGAGATAAGAAGACTTTCGATCGAAGCGGATCTTGACGCTTAATAATATTTCTTATCAATTATTAAACGCGGATAGAAAAAAATGCTTGCAATTATCATAATTTAACTCATAAGCATTTTTTTGTGCCAACATATTTATAGTTGTATTAATCATGCAAATTAACGTTATTAGATAATCCTGTGTTAATAATAAGTAAATATAAAAAGAAAATAGTTATATTTATTATAATTGCATTTATTAAATAGAAATATTTATTTTATTTTTTCAAAGACCAAAGAACCCAGAGAAAAGTTTCTTCGAATCAAAGAAATTTGTACATTGCTATTGTAGCTTAAAGAAAAGTTTCTTTGATTTAAAGAAATGTTTTGATTGTTTCTTTTGTTAGAAATCATTTGGTTGTGCAACACAAATCTTTTTTTTAATGAAAGAAATATATTTTTTTTAAACCAGTATAACTAAAGTAGTATTTTCTTTGGATTAAAAAAATATTTATTTAAATTAAACAAATAATTTGATAATTGGCCAATAATATCATTTCTTGACATCAAACAAATATTTATTTTCCTCAAAAATATTTTCACGTTAACTTAAAAAAACCAAATTAAGAAAACGATTTCATCAATTTAAACATAGCTTTTCTCTGAGTGTATTGCAATTTTATTATCACAATTTGTGACATGTTATACATCATCCGCAGTATCGTAATGATATATTATCTCAATAATAACAACATTTCAAAACATGAAGTAAAAATAGTTTTTAACCAAATCTTTGGAAAATTACTGAAAAATAAACAATTCACATTAAATTTAATAGAGTAATAAATTTTTTATGTAATGTTTTGTAATGTAGTTCTCATTGCACTCGGTATTATTGCAACTTGTGATCAGTTTTGGCTATGTCGTCGAAATTTCTTTTTGATTTCAGCCAAAATCGATGTCTAACCGAAACTTATTGTGAAAAATATTCATTTTAAAAAAAATTTTTTTTCCCTCCATTTTATCACAGGACGTCTTATCAAAAAATGTCACTTCTTATTTGTGTTATTCACATATCGATCTAATATTCATTTTTTTATTGTTCAATAAATAAAAATATCATTTTTAATTATTCCTATATTTATTTTTTAATAAATTTTTTTTCATAAAAAGTTAATCTAAATTGATATAGCTCTCCAGAATTCACAATATACTATATTCAATCAATGCAAAGTGTCCTCGGATCAATATACAAATAATAGTAAATAAAAAATTTGTGTATATTCGAATTGACATATCTGAACTTACGCAGGTGCGTATTCGATTAGTTACACGTGACAGTCAAAACGTGTCTCGATTTATCTTACTTTCCGCCATTTTCTAAGAATTGTAAAAGCATAGAGCGTAAATTAAACCGAGGTCATAGCTAATCTACATCGATAGAAATGGACATCTTTCTCACATCTGGCGAGCGATCGCCGTTTAAACATACACACACGGCGATCCCTATCGCTCGGCGTGCAAACGGTTTAGATAACGAATCTTGTGTTTCGGGCTCGGCACGCGTAATCTTTATTGAGGCGTACCGCGGAAAAGAAGGGTGAGACGGAAGGACCACGCCGAAATAATATTTAGCGAGCGTATCGTGGATTCGTCGTACGGCGGAGACGCGCCCCAAGGATCTCGAACGTCTCGAGGTCCACGGATTGTTTCTCGACGAGCGCCGCGGTTAGTGATGGGATTGAGTTCGATATATACTTTAAGAACCGAGTGAAAGCCACACTAAGAAAAAAAATTGAAATAATAGACACTTTTTCCGATATTGGTTTATAAAAAAATTTGATTGTGATGACGAAATACACATTTCTGTGAAATATACTGCAATTTTATTGCAGTGAAATATAACTCAATTTTCTTATCAATAGGATTAATTTATGTGTTAGGAATAACATTTTATTTCATTATATTAAAATAAACATCTATTTATTTCAGTGAAATAAATTTATATCGTACAAATGAATTTTTAAGTGCATTTTTTCAGTACATTAATCAAGTTTCATTTCCACTGATAAACAAGATTATTTGGTTCACATAAATATTATTAATACTATTCAAACAATTTACATCAAACAAGTGAATATTGCTTGTTTGTACTATTACTGATACAAATAGTTTCTATCGCACACAATCGAATCTTTCACAAGTGATATTCGAGCCTTAAGAATGAAATTGTGCTAGTAAATGAAATTTCTAGTATTTATAAAAAAAATTCAAACACGTTTGATTCCGTATGAAAGTAGAATTCTTATTTTTCGAGGTACTCGTGAAACGTTCGAATCCATTTCATTCGGCTTTGAGTTCTACTTGACAATAGTCTTTTTATTTTTCGAAGTGACCGTACACTATAAAAAAATTCAGTAAATTTACATATAATAGATGTAAAAATTACACGCGCGATTAATCCCGTAAATAAAAAAAAATCCTGTAATTTTATAGAAATTATGTAATTCCACAAAAAATATGTACATTTGTTTTTATTGAGTAAATATATCTTATTTTATACGGAAAATTACATATACCCACAAGATATTTAAATATGTAATTATCTAAATTTTTCTAACATTACGTAATACAACAATATTCCATATATCGCTGTGAAATGTAATGCGATTAACGTTCACTATGCATGCGTGAAAACTCTGCCCTCCTAGCATCACTAGGTGCGGGCACAGTAAGTAGTCATTCTATTGTTCATAACATGTATGATAGAGAGATAATATTTGAAGGTATAATACAATTGCAAAACTATTATCGTATTGACTTTATCATTTCTATACATGTTGTAAATTTACTTTTGCAATCTGCTTCATTACAAATTACAAAATTAATTACCCTTGTATATTGCAAATTTACAAATGCGTAGAAATTTACAACTATTTAGTAACTTTACACCTATTATAGTGGGTAATTTTGAGAAAATTTTTTTACAGTGTATAGAGAGAGCTCGTGAGCCTATACCATTGTAAGACACTTAATCCCATCACTGACCGCGGTCGAATCCTCGTGGAATTCTCGCGTGGGCGCGTCTCGTTTACATAGAATTCAGATCGCGTCTTTAAACCGCGCGCTGCAACGCCCGCGGTTTGCAAATCGAGACCGGCAGACAGATGTTCGCCGCCGCCTCTCGCGATTTCCGCGCCCGGTTTCTCGCCTCCTCGCTCGCATCGAGAAACGATGAACCGCGTCAACAAGTCGAGTATCACACACGCATTGTTCCTCCTCCTCCTCCACCCCCCCTCCTTCTGCATCTCGCGTGCGTATGTGACGCACGCGTTGAGTACTTTTTTATCTGCCGCGGCGGCCTTGCGGACGAACGCGCGTCCCGCCCGTTGTTGTATCGAAACTTCGTCGCGCGCCTACGCGCCCGTTATTGCGGAAAGAAAAAAAAAAAATTCCCGCGTTACACGCCCATAACGATAACGAGAGCCACGTCGGCGACGACGCCGACGCCTCTGCCGCGGCTGTTTCGCTCGGCGAAGCGGAGTTGTTCCGCGTCGAATCGATCTCGATTTCGTTCAGTGATCGATGGGGAGAAAAAAAAAGGGCACAAAAGTAAACCCTCGGTTAAATTTTCCGCCAGAAACCACGGTGATCCCGTCCAACGAGATTTTTAGATTCGAACAGGCGCAGCAATCGGTTTCTCACGATATTAAAAAAGAAATGAGAAATTTTGTTAAATATCGAATGAATTTTAAGTGAAACGTAATGATTGCAAATACTAGAGGAGAAGAGGGTATTATGGCTACTGTGGACATTATGGCTACCACCATTATCTCCAATGGTGGTAGCCATAATGTCCACAGTAGCCATAATACCCTCTTCTCGTCTAATAAATTGTAGAGCAACCAATAATATACAGTACGTAATTAATAATGCTTATTTTTTAAAATAATTGTGAATATTTATTTTTCAAAAATGAGAAAATCTTTCTAATATTGAGTGAGTTTTGAATGAAACGCATATAACTATTTCAAATACTAATTAATTGTGGAGCGATATAGTAATATACAATACAATACACGATTAATATTTATTTTTAAAAATAGTTATGAATATTTAAAAAATCACCTATTCGTTTCTTTTGTTTTTTTCCACGATTTCTATGAATAACTTCACTCGCTTCGCCAAATACCAGATTTTATTGATGATGTAATAAATACAGCGCGCTCGCGAGAGAGAGAAAGAGGGAGAGAGAGAAAGAGAGATGCCTGGCGCCTCTTTTATCGCACGTTTGTTTATTACACTTATTACGTGTGTGTCGTGCTATCTATCGTTCTACTATTCTTGGCGCGGATCGAATGAGCTCAGTCGCGCAAGTTGAAAAAAGACGACCCTGCGGGGAGGATAGAAAAAAAAACCGGGGCGCTTTCCGAACCGGTGATCCACAACGAAGACCCCGGCGTCGCCGTTATTTTTCCTTGAGATGCTCGGGCGTTTAATAAAATCGCGTGGGCCGCGCGGTTCTGTCAACTCTGTCGGCGATCGATTTAAAACGCGACCGCTGGCGGTCCTGAGAGCATGTAGATCTTCGTAAATCACCGGCGTCGTTTCGCGCCCGAGTGATACGCTTAACGTTCCGGAAATGATCACCTAGCTTTTCCTTGTTTTCCAATTAAAAATAAAGATTATTTATTACGTATTGTGCATTATTGATTGCTCTACAGTTTGTTAGTATTTTAGATTACTACATGTGTTTCCCTCATTTCTCATTTTTTTCACTATTAAGTGAATTTTGAACGGACGTATTTCAAATACTAAATAAATTGTAGAACAATCACTAATATACAGTGCGTAATTAATATTTATTTTTAAAAATAATTGTGAATATTTATTTAAAAGAATGAGACATTTTTTTAAAACATTGAGTGAGTTTTCAATGAAATACACATAATGATTTCAAATACTAAATTGTAGAGCAATCATAATATACAATCCATAATTAATAATATTTATTTTTCTAAATAATAAAATTTATATTAATATTTATTTAAAGAAACATGAGAAATTTTTTTAATGAATATGGATTTCCGTTTGATAAAGAAAAGTACTGTGACTGAATTTCGTTTTCTCCCGCTGCTAGAATAAAATCATAAAAATCACCCTGTTAAATTCGTAATACTGCTAAATTGTCCTCAATTTGAATTATTTTTTAATCGTTCCTTTATCACCATTGTTCCCATTCAGTATATCGTTAATTTTAAACTGAAATAATGCAGTAAACAATTTAACTCCATGAATTGATTTAAAAGCGACTATTTTCGAATTAATAAATCGCGGCTCGCGCGAGATTAAGAATCCGGACGCAATAAACGGGATAAGAGGCAATTCAATATGTTGAATACACAGAGAGAAAAAATTGTAGCGATGGCAACTAGAAGGGGACAATTATACAAATTTTATTAATATAATAATAATATATAGTTAAGTGAACTATATTGTACACTGAGAGAAATATCGTTTGGTAAGATCAACTAACGTTTGGTTGAATGGTAGCCAAATGAATTCTGTAGTTACTAAAAACTTAATTATATTTAACAATTTTTATAATTTGTTGTATGAAAATAATTATTTGGTTAAGGCTACAAATTGTTTGGTCAAAACAACTATATATTTAGTAATTATAACTATAAAATTTATTTTATTACTATTCAACCAAACGTTAGTTGATTTTACCAAACATTTCTCTCAGTGTAGTTATTGCAACTAAGTTAATGGTTAAGAGAACTAATAAAAAAATAGTTGTAGTATACTACATAATATAGTAATTACAACTATTTTTTATTAGTTTTTTTTAACCATAAACTTAGTTTGCAATAACTATAATATAGTCCACTTAACTATATATAATATTATAATTATATTATACAGTAAAAAATTGTGTGTACATATAGGTCCATATGTTAAAATTTTCTTGTGTTACCACGTTTTGAATACTACTTCAATGTAAAATTAACATATCACTGATATGTTATTATTTTTATAACATTTTCATGTGTTACATTTACGTCAACTTTATAAATTAACACTTTGTGTATGTCTCTTAGAAATTGAATATTATTTTGAGTACTTTTAACACAATTATTTCAAATAATCAACATCTCTCCAAGTTAATTTAACATGATTACGAACGAAAATGTTCTATTAACATTTCCTACGAGTTAAATGTTACGAACGAAAATGTTCTATTAACATTTCTTATGAGTAAAAATAAATGTAAAGTATTGTGTCAATTATTTAACATTTTTAATTTGTCAATAAGTAACACGATGAATAAGAGTTATTTTAACTTAAAATTTAGAGTGGACTTTCTGGGACATGCAAAAATGTTAAAAATTTTTTACTGTGTAGCAAAATTTGTATAGTTGTCCCCTTATAGTTGCCACCAATGCCACCACTACAATTTTTTTCTCTCAGTGTAAGAAAACATTTTGTAAGTTTGCCTCATTGAACTGCTCCTCATTCCGTCGATCGATCTGCTCGCGAAAAGCAGCGAGGGAGGAAAGCGCGGATTTCGGTATGGAAGCGCAGGAAACGCAAGTGGGAATCGCTACGCGTCGAGAGTCTAAATCGCGTTACGTCACTTCGGGAGATGTTTGCCGTTATCGGAGCCTCGGTCTATTGACAGAGTCGCGAATTCTTGGCAGGCTGCAGCGCAATTAGCCGACCGTGCCGGCTCGCCGCCACGATCCCGCAGCCGGCGGCGCGAAAAGAGTTATGCCACCGTCGAAAATATCCCGGACAGCGCGCTCGCGGGTAACACCGGCGGAGGTGTTAAGCGAGGACGTGTTAACGCCGTGCCTTCGCTCGTCGCGACGACGTAAACACCGTCGCGTAGACGCGAGATCATCCAGCAGCGGCTACCAATTGCGTTGAATCGCTCGGTCTCGTCGTCGAGTTTCCCGAACGGGAAGGACGCGCGCATCGACGACGAAGACGACGACGACGACGACGACAACGAGAGCAAGAGCGTCGAGGTCAAGGTCGAGAGGATGAGGGATACACGATCGGGGCTGTGATCGATAGACTTTGCAACGCAGCGTCGCCGTACGAAAGCGCGTCGAGCGCGAGATTCCCTCGAGGGGAGCGATTCGTTTTAGAATAAAAAAATCTCGAAATCGACACACGCGCGTGAGATGTTGTTCCGACGTCAAACGAGCGAGCCGACCGGAAGTATCTCCAAGAGCTCGGAAGCCACGAGCTCCGGGGTTCTGACCAGCTGGTACACGAAGATCAAGAGACGGCATACCTTCAGTCCGAGATCCCTGCTGAAACGGACCCTGGTATATTTCTTCCTTCTTTTCTCACAAGCTTCTTAAGTCTCCTCTCAATCCTCCGTATAAAAGCTCCGTAAATCCTCCGTAAAAAATGGATGAAGGAAGGAAGGAAAGAGAGAAATGTGAGGGACATCTCGCGACAGACAGCTTCGTAAAGATATGGACAGAAAAAAAATTAACCTTGTTACAGAGAGAAAATTATTATCAAATCAACAATCATATTCTCATATATATATATATGGTATATATAAGCAAGAGTATAAAATTTTAAAACAATTTGATAACCTTAAACAGGCAAACCCGACTTACATGAAGAAATTTGTTTCTTCATGTAAGCAAGTTATGTCTGTTTAAGATTATCAAATTTTAAAGAAGACTTTATCTCTTGCTTATATATAGATAATATGATTGTTGATGTAACTTTTTTTTCTGTTTAACTCTTTTTATGCATAGAGAAAACAGTATCAAACATTAATATCAAATTAAAACTTATATAATCTGTTATTTAATCATTGTTTTATATATAAGCAAGAAATTATATATAAGCTCGCTTATATATAAAACAATGATGCTCTTGCTTATTTATAATTTTATCTTCTTTAAAGAATTTTATAATCTTAAATTTCAGCAAAATATTTTTACTTTAACATTATAATAATATTATAATAGTATTATAATAGTTATCTAAATAACATAATGATTGTTTTGATAAAAAATTTTAATTCTTCAAGATATTGTTATTGGGAGATATTTTCTATCTGATATTTTTTCTTCTCAACTCATGAAAATTGTTATTGAATAATGAAAATGATTTTTCTTTGATGAAATTATACAAATTTTGTCTGTTTAACGCTGTATAATCTCATTTCAATATTTATAATAATATTTTGAAAATAAAGGACATTCTCAAAACAAGAATATTCTTTTATCCTGTGTGTTTAAAAAAGAGAGAGAGGGTTTGATTTCCAGATTTCACTGTGACTTTTAGCGGCAATATTTTCGAGCTTAACGAACAAATCTTTTTTCGCAAAGTAATCGTCGCTACAGTCGACGACCTCAAACGATTTTGCATTCGGAATATAATTTTATTAATTTCTTTTTCTAATTTACAGCTACCGGTGGTGGATCCCTTCCTGGAGAAAGTCTCACTGTCCGATCTTGGTGAGTATCGTCTTCATATTTCTTCGTGATCCAATTTCGTGGAAAACTCCCGTGATGAAATCAGAACGCTTTCACTCGCAGCTCATGAAATTGACGCAGTCGACCGGATGAAAGTCCTCTCTAACAATCGAGCCCGAATGCTCGTAATCAGCGAAACAAGCAAGCCGTTAAAGCTAGGAGCTCACATACGCGAGCAATTAAAACGTTAATTCGGATTATATCGATCTTCGAGGGATAGAATATTAAGTGAATAGAGGCTGCGAGATACGCATGTAGTTGTGTGTGTGCTATGTGTATTTTCGTGTATGCGCGCGCCAAGAGGAGAAATTTCCCTTTACAAGTAGAATTGATTTAGTATCAAACGCTCGACGTTGTTATATAAATTTAACGTCGATCAAAGACTCCACAGGTTTCCAAGAAGTTCGATTGTACGGCGCAAAAAGCCGAAGTCCTCGGAGCGCGCGCACTTCAACTTTCCCCCTTCAGTTTAATTAGGATTCATAATACTCATGAAGTTTAATTCTTCTGGATACGGAAGGATTTTTATTCGCATCACCGCTGCTGGCTTTAATTGAAATTAATTTTCTCGCAAAACACAGGGATTTAAAGTAAAGGAAAGGAGCGACGGTGATGTGCGAGTCGGCGAGCGCGGAATGTGAAACACTATTCCACATGTTTCCATCGAGTAGCCCCTCGTATGGTTTTCCCCTTTCGAAATCGTGAATGCTAGGTCTTCCGCGACGTGTCCTAGTGCATGGTGGCGATCGATGAGCTCCCGGGAGGCCAGCTGGCGTTAAGAGCGAGAGGGAGGGACTCGCGATACAGCTTCACTTGGTCGACGCGCTTGCATTCTACGTCGCACTCTGGCACCCTCCTCCTCCTCCTCCTATCTAGGTCTAGGTCATGGGGCAGACCGCCACGTTCGATATAAGTTTATTATTACGTGTGGCGGGATCTCTCGCGCCTGATCCCCCGCGTATTTTCGCGGGCTCCTCGATTTATCGATACTTTCATCCGCGCGAACCCGTCCGATCGGAAACCCCCGGCTGTATTTTCGAGATTAACCCTTAAACACGTAAGTGGGTCAGAGAGACCCTATATGAAGCTTCGAACGCTTAC
>QKQZ01010280.1:0-44041 GCA_003595255.1 Solenopsis fugax | reverse complement strand
AATAACATAACAATTATAATTCTTTTAAAGTAAGGAAAAAGAAACAGATTTCTATAATTTAAAAAAAAATAATATATGAAAAAACAAAGTGGGCCATCTTGCCCGAATTGTAAGGAAAAAATAATCATAGTGTATTTAAATAAATAATGAAAATAAAAGTACAAATTATAAATCACGTTACAATTTAGGTTCGTATATTATATACGTAACGTTGATTATGGTAGCTTAACAGTAATTTTTTCATTATAGCAGTTTTTAGAAGACACGTGCAAAACTTTACAGGTAGTCAAAAGTAAAAGTATTACATAATATTTAGAATAAGATTATTTCGAATAGTGTACGCATATAAATTACTGTAAATATTGATTATCTTTCAGAATGGCTATAAAAATGTACTATTTAGCAATTACTGAAGAAATTACAGACTGTGGCCATCTTTTCCGTATGGCCATAATACCCCAATTTACCCTAAGCGAACGTTCTTCTCCCAGGAAAGAAGAATATTCATCTCTTCACACTCTGATTTGATGTAAAATAACGGTTGGGAAAAATAAAATTGCATAACGTAATTAACGTAATTGCGTTACACGGAGATACATTCCAAAATATCGCAGATATGCTATAAACGGTCCACAATAGCTTTCCTAGCATTAAATCCGACCACGCGATGCAACTAAGTTACACCTGCGCGTCGCCTTTCTCTGTCGCGCGCTGCTATCTTCCACGGATTCGATCCAGACGACAGAGGATGGCAAACTGCTAATAGGAGGGGAGTTTTAAATGCGCGTAACGTAATAACGCGTGCATTAGGCGACTACTATGGCGTCGGTGGCGTCTGCGGCGGCGACAACGATAGTAGACCCATTCTCCGTAAGGGGTAGTTTGCCTGACAACTCGATTATACGATACTGCAGGGCTGAGTGGCAAGTGGTGATATATGGTGCGCATATATACGCTGGGCTTGCCTCTGAAGTCACTTAAAATAATGAGAAACCCGGTATCGGGTACCACGCTTGTTTCCCCGCTCCTTTTTCCTTTTTCTTTTCTTCATCGGCGGCATTTACCCGCCGAGTATCGGATAAATGCGACAAACAGAGTGGCAAACTGGTCTCTCGCCCACTGCTCGGCGAAACTTTGGAACCCGCCCAGTCTTCACGCGCGCGCGAAGTCTAATCGACGACCGCGTTTAGATAATCAACGGAAAGGGACGAGCGCGTTTTCGCATCGAACGTACGTACTGCCGATGTTCGATTTGCGCCCGTCGACGCGCTATTGGTCGGACAGTTACGGAATATACAATTTTACATTCGCGAGGCGTATAAGCAATTTTGGATATTGAGTGGTCATATTGCATTTCTCGCTCTCGTAGCTTTGCGAACGCGCGTGGCACCGGTCGATTTTCGGATAGACATCCAGATATTTGCATTGAATCCCGAAACGTAATAACGCGTTTCATTAAATCACATATATAGATCGTTAGCCATTATTAATCGCCTGCAGCGCTGTTTGACACTCCATCTCGGTTTCTCTTGTAATCAAATACGTGATACTGTTAGATATTCATTATTACACTGTCAAACTGTGTCAGTAGCTAAATTGTTAGTTACTTTAGCGTTCGCTCTGTAAATGTCAAATTTCATATGCAGCACAAATGCAATATTGGGATAATTATTATCTTCTCAGAAAGTATACCTATTTCCTCTCTAATTGCTATTGCTTTTTAAAAATACCATCGGGCAATTATATACATGCAACGGTAATTTGCAGCGATCAATAAAAACAATTTGCAGAAATAAGTAGCTGCAAATACGTACATATATGCGCTTATATCGCGATTCTATTGTATTTGAATAGAAAGCTTGATTACGCAATAATAATAAGTACAAGGAAACATCATTTTCAGTAGATCAAGGAGTATGATTCCCTCGTTAGGATAACTTTACCTCCGGCGTGTTTATTTTGCCGATGAGAAGTCGCATCTACGTAAAACGAGAGTGATATTTACGCCGGGGTCGCCCGTCAGTACGTAATCCTGAAACGAGCTCTATGATCAAGCACTGTAGTATAGGAGGAAAAGGAGTTGGTAAGAGGAGATATCGTATCCAGTTCGTAATTTGTGTGTAGTCGGTGTAATTTGGCTCTTCCGTCAAGAGCAATGACCAAACCTTATAACGTTACTATTATAACTATGAATATATTTTACATAATTGTAATTTCATGTGCTGTATATTATTCACACGATTTTAATACTTCAAGACTAACATACATTTACTATGTAAATATATACTTGATAAAATTAATTTATCGAAAAATTAAAATTCCTAAAAAATTAATCATAATTTATTATATACATCATTTCTTTGTAGTTTTTATTGACTCATATTATGCGAATACTAAAATTTCTCTATTTATCTATTGAATGCGTGCTAGTATGATTAAACGCCGACTCGCACTACTTCATCTTCCATCGCAGGACGGTATCTACTATTAATCGATCGATTAGCGACATTAGTGCTACTGAATATTGATACTGAGCAAATATTTTAAACAGACATTGCTTTTGCGCTAATAATCGAGGTATCAGCGCGTTATAATTACATGCCCTGCATGACGGCGGTATTAAGGATGGGACAACAGGTACCATTATTGTGTGATAGGAGATTAGGAAGTAGGGGAAGGATTTGTACGAAAATTTATTGGTAATGTATACACGTACATATGTACTGGCACAGCGCTCTGAACTATGTTGCGGCGGCGCCTGGTGTAGGATATAGAGCGAGAACATTCAGTCAAGCACACAAGCCTGTATCCTGGTACTTATGGTCATGTAGGCCTACCTTACGTACCTCTTCAATCTTGATACTATATTATGCGAATATTATTAAATCCTTTTGTTACGTAACATTTGATAGTACATTATATACTTAAAAAAATATAATATTTAAATTAATCACAAACCTAATGTTTGAAAACATAATTCATCTAATAAATAAAGATTGAAAATGATACATAACGATGTGATATTTTAACACACATAATGACTTTAAATTCTGATGCTAAATATGTACCAAATAAACGAGAATTTTGTTCAATATGTAATTGAAATCTGAATAAGGCATGTCTTCTTTCTAAATCTCGTAGAATAAAACGTTACTTTAAAACTGAAAATTGAGCTTGTGCGATTTTTCCAATGATTTGCTACTCTAATAAGAATCAAAAATTCACTCTTACTCAAATTTTCGAATAATTTGTCACTCTGTGAAATTTAGAGTTTATAAAGTTATTATAACGGTTTATGTTTTCCGATTTTAATTAGATTAAATAACGATTCCTGAGACAGTCTTATAACGATTTTATGAAGATGATATATATCCAAGTTTTAAAAATAAAATTTTGAATTAATATTAATAATTCCGATTTATACACGAAAAAAAAGATTGCAGCAGTAAAAATTTGCATGTAGTAACTAAATTTTATTGTAGATGTAATATATGAATAACTAAAACTTTAATTTCCTAACTAAATTGAATTAATTGTTGGCATTATAAGTAAGGGCCACAAATTTAGCTATGGCTCTTTAACGAATGGGTAGGGTAGTTCACGTATATTGCAACCATTAACTATAATTTCACTGTAGGAAATTCCAGTTTTGGTGTTTCTGATAATATTGCAAATCCGAATATCAAGTTGTTGAATTAATTTTTAAATAGAAATAATCAAAATGATTGTCCAAATTAATTTTATTTTACTTTTATTTACTTCTTGGAATTTTGGGGTTTCGACTTTGAGGAATCCTTTCGTGGAATGGAATTCTTTTGCTTCAGAACATACTCTTGTTCAAAACAAGAGTAAAAAAATATAATGTGCTGCACCTTTTATTCTATTTTCTGCGTTTCTTACTAGAAATATTCCATCTGTTGGAGGCGCTGTTGAACGATTTGTTGTGACTATTTATGTATGTTAGCTAGAATAGTAGATTTCAATTTGTAATCTGATCATAAATACACTTTGCTAAGAAACCGATGTAGTAACAACAGTTGCAAGTTCTTTTACTACAATAGTAAAATACAGTTTTAACAAATCATTAGCTGCATCGGTGAAAATTTTTCTTTCCGTGTATCAGGTATACTTAGTGTTGTAAAGTAATTTTGTTCATGCAAATTTACTTTGTCCACAAAAACGTTAGCGACCCTTCTCAACCGTCGGCAGTAGGTTCATCGAGACAAGATTTATTAGAATTTATCAGAATATTCCCGCGCGCTACGTTACGCAATTGGCGCGACAGGATTTCGATCCGCTGCATTTTAATGAACCATTTGTCGGCAATAGAGTGATTTAAATGGATTGACTGTCTGTAACGTAATTATTCAAGCGATCGTTCGAAGAGCGAATCCTCCTGCCCCCTCGTAATTTGACGTTCAAAATGATTCCCAGACATGTGAATTCCGATCATGCGATCCGACATCTTTAAATTATTCATTCCTTCTGATAGCTACGACGCCCGCTAGTGTGTAAGTTTCTGACGTGATGGAATAAGTGGAAACGGTAGACCGTTGCTTTCTTTCTCGACGAAACTTTCGCATTACCTTCTAATGACTGTTGCTTTAACCCATTTTCCGGGCCTGCTACGAGAACTCCAGACACCTAATCCCGTACGTTAGCGTCTTAGAGTTTCCAACTCTCACATATATGCCGTTACACTCGAATAAGGTTTCCATTATATAATCTTTGTTCGTACCTAAAATTCCTAATAACGTTCGCGCAAAGATAACAACTCTCGGAGGAAATTAACAGTGCTATCAAACCAATTCTGTTTCAATTTGTTTTCTCATTCAAAATACTCGAGGAAATATTTTAAGAAGGACTTAAATGCTGAAAACTTGTTAATCTAAATTTAAACGTGTAATGCAAAAGTAATATCACTCTTCATCCGTTAGGTGCAAAAAGCTGTAAGTTTACCAAGACTTTATTATTCTTGAGCTATAATGACTTGGTTATTTTCGTGAATTCCAAACTAATCCCTCTATCCGATATCTCGCGTGTACTATACGATTACTTCGCGAAGCTAGAACTTCCATCTGATCATTAAAAATTTATCCCTGGCTTAACCTTATCTTCTGAAATCCTTGAGAATACATCGGATAGCTAAGAGTCCACGGTATGTAGTAACTTGAAAATGCTCGGAGGCCAGATGGAGAGCGCGGTTAGAAGATCTCAAGCCTTTAGCCTGGGAAAGCAGTCGGCTTTTAGTTCTCGTTACCGCCCCGGTATTAATACTAAGAACATGCTACGCTATGATATCTTTGAGTTTGTTTTATTCATTTCGGTCGTGACACTTCTCCGACCAGCTGCTATCCGCAGAACGTAACGATGTGGTATGGTGATCTGTAAATATTTGACACAAATATAAATCGATGATGTGTGTGATTCCACATGATTGCAACCTCGAGATTTACGCTGCGTCGGCTCATAAACGACAGTAACGCACGCGTCGCTTTTGATCGATTACGCGAGGTATCGATTTTAGAATTTATCAGGATGAAAGAGAGGAGGAGGAGAGAAAAGGTGATTCGAAATATGGAACAATAGACACGTATGAATCAATGTATCAATATCCATATATTGAATAACGTATAAACGTATATTTGATTAACGCGAATGAAACGGCCCGATAAACAGATAGGCGTGCACTCGCGTAATAATCCCGTAGACTGCCATTGTATTTATTTCGCCGTACCAAATTACCAATTTATATAATCTCTTGGGGATAATACACGTAGCGCACCGTTATACGGTGTCATCGTATACGCGAGATTTCTGCACACATTGCCATTTCGGAGGACAACATTTTCCGGAAGGTAGTAAAGCGTGATATGAACCGTTGCTGGTGTAATGAGCTGGCAATATAATGTCTAGGCCGGCTTGGTCCAGGCTAGCCTGGAGACAGGACCCCCACGGCCGGACATCAATATATTGATGACTGCGCGGACGGAGATTAAGAGCTGCCATTCATATCGACACGCTTGGGCCCTCTTGTAACGTGACACATCGGATACCATTAATAAAGAGACGGTACTTTTCTCCGCGTCTGACGAAGAGCTATAATAGGTATTTTGATCCGAGCTAAGAAGGCATGGGAAAGAGGAGATCTCTTTCCATTATATCGTAGAGATGATAATGACGTGACATATATATCCCTGTTAGGAAGTATCCAAGGAGGATGAAACGTCAGTGTGTGATTTGGAAAATATGTATTGGAACTATTCATTTATTAATTAAAAAAAAACAAAATCTTATCGGTCGTAGCTGGATCTTGGTGCTGATATTTTTTTGTGTAATTTTACATACATTTTCAAGTTCACTAAATTGCGCGTCCATAAATTTTTCGGTCTTGAAACAGTTCTAAGTTTAACGAGAATAGTAATATCACAATATTAAATCAACAATCAATTTATAATAATAATGATTTGAAAATTTGACTTGAAAATGTGGATAAAATCACAAAAAATATCAAGCACTAAGTTGTAACTGATAAGGTTCTTTTTTAACTAGTTGCATCTTCACGTGGTGTGACTTTAATCGCACAATTATCAGGCTTTTTTTACGTCGGTTCATTATCGAGGACAGATCAAAGAAACGATTAAAATCTCAATATCTATTGTGCAGCGTCGAGTTATGTAAACAACGTAACACGAATAAAACCATTGATCGTTCTTCCACCGTTAATTATGACGATTATTGTCAGCAGATAAAAGATAAATTAATAATCGACGAGATTTTCTCGGAATAACGTGACCACGCGACCATTCTTTCCAAGGTGGAAAACGTTGGAGATTGTATCGTCGCGGGAAAACTGCATAATATCGATTCACAATAAAGTGCGTATCAAATAGGCGGACGAGAGGACGGTATGCGGAAAAGGAATGGGACAAGCAGGAGAAGGCTGCGGGCTAGTAAAGGCGAGTCATTACGTTGTCGGTACATCGCCTCTTTCGATACATTTCGAGTGCGGTTACGTGACACTGCGCTGTACCCACCGAGTCGAGTGGTAGATGGGCTCGAGGGAAGGGGTCGGGGCGCAGATACGGGGCAGAGGAAATGGGAGAATAGGGATGAAAATGGGGTAGGACGACGACGTGGGATCGGTGCGGAGAGGCAGCGCGGTAATCGGCAGCAAGTGAATTGGAACAAATGCAGACAGACGTGAGGTGGACTGCTGGACTCTCTCTCTCTCTCTCTCTATCTCTCTATCTCTCTATCTCTCCCTCTCGCTTTATACCGCAACCAAGAAATATAGTATAAACCGGACTATCGCTATTAATTGAGTTCGTCCCTATCGTCGATGCGCGCAACGTCCCCTACTTTGTTCGGCCTCAAGACGAATCGATGAAACGTGGGAATGGTGAAGCGGCGAGGGAGATGATGAAGTAGATATTAGGGGAACAGATAACGGAATACCATATGAGACAACTTATCCCGACTTATTGCATTATTCTTTCCGACCCAGTTTGTTGTGTCGTCATTAGAACTGGAATGTGTTTTTTTTTGCACACGCGAGGTACATTATTCATATTGACACAATGAAACGCACGGGACAGCTTCGAGACGTAACTCGCGTTGCTTTGTATACATAACGCACTGTGAAAATTATTATTCGTGAGGCTTCATTTACTTTTCAAAGTGCTCACACCTATTATATTAGGTATTATATTAGAAGGAGGTTGCCGCGCGCGCGGCGCGGCAATCTTGATTTTGGTCTTCGAACGTAATATCCGGCAGTGCTTGTAGACGACGCGAGGAAGTAAAACTAATTTCGTAAATCCTTTAATCTACGCGTTTGGTGGAAAGCCGAGGCGAGATTAAGGGAAGCGGACTGAATGGGCGAGCTCCTGGGTGTTTGATGGAATATGATGAACGAGGCACGTAAAACTTGGTTATTGGTATACCAGATCAAATAGAAGAAAAAGAGAAGCAACTTTAGTCTGACGCGCCGCAATTAAAGCAGTTGCGAAAGTCACGACACGCAATCCGACTTAATAACGGGATAGTTGATAACGTTCCGTGTCATTTACACGTTGCATTCATTCACGCGTAAAATCTGGCATTAAGTTCTCGCGATCTTTTATTAAGTCTAGATTTTTCTTGCGTTGAAACTTTAACTCGAAAATGAGAATAGTTTGATGGAGAACAATTCAATCAAAAGTATTTTTCAAAAAATAAATTGTATCAGTTTATTATGCTTTTACCAGAACAAATATTTATCGAAATATTGAGATTGCCATTATACAACGAGATTATTATTATTTTATTAAAGTCAAGTTGTATTAAAATCAAATTAATTAACAAAAGTTTTATTTTTGTTTATTTCCTGATCATATGTTTACGTTAATGCTAAAACAATATTTTAAATTATTACTAGCGAATAGAAATCTATAATACGTATTATATATATATATATATATATATATACCTGTTATTAAATTAATTATGTTTACATATAAATGTTGGTATATAAATGTTGCTAAGCGTTAAATGAAGATATTCTACTATAGCAGAACAAGTTATAGGGCGTGTCAATATACTAAAATTGCATTTTTGTCGATCGAAAAATCATTATATCGAACAAATATTATAATATTATATTGTTACTTGATTCGTTCATGAAAATAGGATCAACTGTAAATCAAAAGTAGATATCTCGATGAAAAAATCAACAACGAAACAGTGATTGTTGGCAGAATCACGTTTTTTCGGTATAGATTCGGACTATTGCAAATATACACGAGTATCGTTCCGTTGAATATAACAAACATAGGATTGTATCGCAGATTTACGACATGTATCGAATATAAATATGCAACGATATGCAACGCGTATCAATTTTCTTGTTCATTTTCTTCTCTTTGTTTATTAGTTTATTTGTTAATACACTCTACTTTATGTTAATTTTGATACAAGTTTGAAATTAACGGAGAACCAGAGAAAAAATACTTTTAAACGAAAATAACGGCGTTATTAAGTAACTAAAACAAAATATTTGAGTTTATCTTTTTTCAAATACGATCGAAATTTACTAAACCTTTTTATAGAAAAAAAAAACAAAGTTCACGATAAAGAATAAAGCTGTCACTTACTGCCATATTGTTGCGCCAAAATGGATGCAAAGACTTGACCGGGACTACGAGCGCCTCTTGTAACGGATGAACTCGACACGGGCCCCACTGCGTGACGTGCGTTATCTTCATCATCGCTACTGGATTGGCCACCGGCTCCGTAACCGCGCCGTTCTCTCCATTCCAGGGACCGCTGACGGCGCAGCCCACGGCCCCCATTTGCATGGCCACGGCCCAACGTGCCCTCGCTGTCCATCACTGCAGCATCTGCAACAAACGTTTGACAAGTTATATAATAACACATCGGAGCACAAAGTAAGAGTCCTACAAAAAAAATATTAAAAAATTGAATGTTCCTCTATAGATTTTATTATGCGTGTAGGAGATATATTCCTGTTACGATTCGAGATGAAAAGATATTGAAGTCAATTCCACGTTCGAAGCAATTACAGGAATACTAAATCTTGCTTTTAACACGTCTATCAGAGAGAATCTTAAGATTTGTATGAGAATGTCAAATGACGAGCCAAACATAACACGAAAATTGTTGCGTGGAATAACAATGATGCCATTACGAAGCGCCGATAATACGTTAACGTTGAACAACAGCGACTCATTAGGCATTCACGGCCGTTGCTCGGAATCATTGAGGGCCGAACGAAATCGAATTGCATACTCGACATTTGCTAATATTCAACGCGAATAATTCTGACTTGAATGCGCTGATAGGCTTGTTTATGTCTGGGTTACAGGATGTAACAATTATGCATTATCATTCTTAATACGAAAAGAAGATAATGTTCTTCTCTGGTTTTAATAATAGGTATTCTCAATAACGAAGCGTTAAAAAGCAATTTTCGCTTAGGGGAAAACATTTTTATGTGTAAAATNCCAAGTGTGTAAAACATGTAGTCACTTTTTACGCATTTGCATTTTTTACACATTAAATTAATTTTATGCGTGTAATTTTTGTACTTTTTACACGGTTAGACGTGTATCGATATTAAATTATACGTCTAAGCGTGTAAAAAGTACAAAAATTACACGCAAATAAATGTGTAAAAAGTGACTACATGATTTTACACATAAAAATACACACTTAGATTTGCAGTGAGAGTGGGGTAAATCGGACCTAGTTGCAGTTTTTGCTCTATAAGACACAAATAAAGTCCGATCATAAAACCGAAGGTGTCGTTGGAAAGATAATTTAATTCCCTTCATTTTTGCTTCAGATTATTTTGACGTATCTCTCATCTGTGTTGAAAATGTAAAAACGTTTTTTCCGAAGTGTAAAAACGTTTTATCTCAAAGCGATAATATTACATATGTAATCTATATTTCTCGATTAATAATTAATTAACAACTATTCGAAATAAGTGATTTTATTACAATACATTTCTTAAATTCGATTTCTAATTCTGATGATGAAGATAATTGATGAAGATTTATTGTTAATGTTAAAGAAGATTTTATATTCGTTTATTATAGTTGAAGCGATTCTAGATTTTCGCGTAGAATTTTCTTGTTGACCCTCCTTGAAACAGAGACCTCTGTAGATCGATAAGATCTTGAATGTGTATGGTGGCAGATAATTGAGTGGTGGATGCCTCTCGAAATTCCCATGGAGACGTCCTCGCTCGCCGTTGCTCTCCCTTGATTGCAGGGACCGTTGATTGATGCTCCGAGGGAGAACCGAACAGTGATGTCTTAAGATCACTCACTGTTCCTTGGACTATGAAATTTCAGTTTAGGTCTGGTATCACAAATGGGATGGCCGTGTTACGTTTTCAGTCACGTATTCGAAGAACGGAATTAATGCTAATCCATTGTCATTGTCGGCACGCGAAGATATCTTTCATCGATCATATTTGCACGATTAATGATACGTAATAATTGTGGACTTTCAAACGTGATATAAATGTGAATATGGCAAAAACAATCTCATGAAGCACACACGATCCCGTTTCAATGAAAGAAAATAAATACGGCCGTTTACCGATGGCTGTATCCGATAGAATTGGTCAGGGAATTTGCTCGACAAATATTATATGAAAATTGAATGAGATGGAAGTAAATTAAATTCTGTATACGTGGCAAACACACACACACGTACACACACGCTGCGCCAGATTGATTTTATAAAAATACAATAATGGTTGTAATGTATACGTCATAAATTTATAATTCGTATTTAATAAACAACGCTTTTGTGCACACCTTTTTAAAAATGATTCCGCGATGATCGTAATACTCAAATGTTGCAAATAGAGGGAATCGCGTTGCAGAATGACGAGCTTTATCCAGCCATAATTTCAAATCGGAGGGCGAGAGCGGGAGAGAGAGGTAAACGAGAGACGGTTCATAACCACGAGCATATCGGCGTGAATTCCCAGAAATTTGCAACCGTGAAATTTATGGGGAGACATCCTGCGGTGTCGGGCGTCGCGTTAATAAATCTCAATGCGTCGCAAAGCCGGGCGAGGGATAAACCGTACTTGGGAAACGCCGCGCGCCCCTTATGCATCGCCGTGCACCTCTCACAGCCACTTTTCTCACTTGCCTCAATAGTAGCTAACAGGTCGCATCCTCTACACACGAGGGCACTTTACGATGTTTTGTTTCGTCGGCCCTTCGCATCCTCCTTCGTTCGCGTAAGTGCGTCGAGAATGTGGGCGACTTGTCAAACCGTAAGTGAATCGGAAACCTTCCGCGGTGCGAGCTGAGTTAACGAAGAACCCGCAAGCACAGTCGAGTGCCTCTTTTCGAGCAAAGCGAGAGGAACGTTAAGCACGATCTCTTGTCAATCTTTGTGATTTCACGTTATTGACCGATATTTCTCATAACCCCGATTCTTAACTAAGCATCACTGAAGCAATTTGAATGACGTGTGAAGTGATACTTTATATCAATCGGATCAATTGCGTTATGTATTTGACATTCGTATCCTGTGATTCTCTTCTGATTTAGTTATATGGGCTTGTTTCTGTGGAACAAATTTTATTTTATTAATGAACAATGAAAAAAGAAGAGCAAACGAGAATGCCAAAACAAATTTAATAATAATAATAATCCATAATTTTAAAATATAATAATAACTGTATTCATAATTTTAAAAATATAATAGTAACTATATATTTCGTTTATTTATTTTATTCATTAATTGAAGAAGTATAAATTTATCAAGGTCTGAAAATGTTGGGCTTGCAAAATTATATATTTTATTTGTATATTTTTTTAATTGCTCGTTATATAAATATTTAATTATCATAACGCGTCTTTAGAACATTTTACGAACTGTGTAAAAATTTTCGCATCATTTATTCTCGATCGACTATTGTTATATCACTTGAGCGGTGGTCTTGAATAAGCCCGTGTTTCGAAATTAGTTTCGCGAATAAACGATCGAGGAATAATTTTCAATTTACTTGCGTGATTACAGCAACGTTCAAGGCGCAATTTTTCATGTCATCGTAACAGAGGAAAAATTCCATGGTGGAAAAAAATAGATAATATAGCATTGTATACCTTCTCCAGTATTACACACTGTACTGCCTATTTCACGGTTGCGAACAGCATTCGTCGTTTTAATAGAAAATTTTTACAAGGGGTCGTAAACATAAAGTAGACCATCCAGCCGTGGGGAACTCTTATTGCTATAACTTATAACACGTGGCTGATAATATAATGGGCTTGTACGATATAAAGTGCTTCGCGAAGAGGGCTGTCAGGGACTTGCTGACTGCGAGTATGATTCTACCATTATCACATACTGCTCTCTTCAACATAAAAATTCAACATTAAAGCTTTGAAAGAAGAAAAGAGCAAGAAATGTTTTTTTTTTTAAAGAAGAGATATTAATCTAATGATTAATTTTAATCTTTCGATAATTAAAGAAAAGATTTTGCTTCTTTGTAAAAACAATTGGCAAAAATAAAATTGTCTTATTATAAAATAAAATATATTATAATTAAATTTGGCAAAGCTTTGTATCGTAGAGGTAATAGATAAAGCTCGGAAGAAAGGATTAAATGTTATATAAAGTTCTTCTCTTATCACGTATTGCGAGTTATCATGGTTAATAAGATTGTTGCGGAGATGTTCGAGCGGGTTCTAGTGAGGCAAAGTTGGTGCCAAAAATCATAATCTTACGAGGGGTCGCGGTGCAATCTCGAGAAAATTCGTTGGCTGCGCATCCGACGTCAGATATAGGGCGAGTATTAGAACAGAAGTTTTTAATATTGAGGCACGTCACACGTGTTTATTATTGCCAAAGACCTGTTTTCACTTGTGTAATAATAAGTCAACATAAACGCGAAAGTTTTTCACCATTTCTCAACGACAATACCAAATTGTTCTTGTGAGAATAACGAAAGTGTGCAATGCTCGGTTCTACGCGCATCGTTTAACGTATTAAATAAACGAAAACTTTGTTCACTGGGGAAACACGCGAAACGTATGTCAGATTTCACGGTACTCGCGGCGGCGCGCCGCGATATTCGCTACTCTGTAAATATAAATCAGTCTGCGCGTGTCGTAACCTCTTAGAAAGGGGTTAAAAATCCTCAAGCCACACGTATATGTATAATGCGCGCGAAAAGTCGTCTCGTAATACCTACACTTGAGAATATAGTGGCACTCCGACTTTCAGACCACGAATTCAGTCTTAGAGAAGGCATACTATAAAAGGCTTTAAGAGTTTCCCCGTGTTCGCGCGAATTGAGTGGGATTTGCATACCACGTCGCGGCGGGAATTTCACGAGAAATGTGGACCGGATTTTTAAACGGCATCTAATGAAGGTAACATTAGACGACATTGTTCGAGTCATGGTGCCATTCACCTTTCAGAAATGTAAGAAGGGCATCTGAATGCATGAAACATAGACTGGCGGCCTGTGTAGCCAGATATGGTTCGAGAAGGACTTTTGCATATTCATTGGGATCGCGCGAACCCCTTGCTCGTCAAGAAGGCGCGGCCTTAAACATTAGGTACACTCACCCACCTTCCCGTCATGGACCACCGTCGCTACTGCCTCGATATCATCGCACCGGCTAATTATACAGCTTTAATCTGAGTAATGTTTCCGAAGCGCCCGTGAGCCACGACTTTGGTGATAGAAATTTGAATACACGTTAATTATAGTATATGTCGCTGTTTATAATTCAGATTACGCATACTGCATGCACAGGCATAAATTTACTTTATGCTTGGCATGTGCATTTCTCGGCGCTTTGCCGCACGTAATCCGAGATGCACAGAATTATATACAGTATTTTGAATAGGTAATGCATTGCCAATGCAACGTAACAAACATTCTTCTATAATAAACGAAGAGATTACTTATTATTAACACCTCATGAATTAGAGATGAATAATATCGAATAGTCTCTTTCGTTATTAATTCCTGTTTAAGTGTATGTGTCATATCTCAGGCATTACCAAAAACAAAAATTTCAGATTGTTTTATAATATTATGTTTTAGTATTTAGGTAAATTTGAGCATAATTTTCTTATTTTAAAAGTTATTTAATTTTTGTTTATTCTTGATTCTTATGTAAAATTGCATTTAGTATTTATTTCATGATGAAATAGCATTACGAATTAAATCATTTTTTTACATATACTAATAAAACTCTAATAAATAATTGTACAGAAGTTTATTTGGATCCGTGAACTCGTTTAAAATTTACCAAATTTTTCGTTGATTTTTCTTTGCAATTGGTTTTAAGAACCAAAATTCGGACATTTATGACCAAAATATTTTGTCATTCATTAGAAAAAAAAATTAAATCTAAGGAACTTGCACTTTTTAAATTTCCATAACTTTTTTAGTTAGTATTACACAACCACAACATCTTTAATATTTTTATGAATCGTAAATAAGAATGAGCCACGTCTTGTGATATCTTTTTACCGTAAACTTCTTAAGCAGTTTTTATAACCGGCAACGAAATGTTATTTCTTCGCAACAAATACTGTAGTCTCGGAGAAAATTTGTGGATTACGCGGAAATCCAAGCACTTGGGTAAAATTGATCTAAACGTGGCCGTCAATCACGGTCCCTGGATCGAATAGATAGCGCGATGAAGAAAATTACACGGCAGCGGCGGGGCCTCCGCGGCATTTTGCGGTGCAGAATGTCAATTAAACGGCGTGGCCGATTAACCATAACCGAAACCTCGACAAAGGCCGAAGCGTGCACGGTTTCGCACTCCGGCGGGTTCATCACGCGATAATTTATATGGTAATTCCAGGGACGTAATAAGTCCCCCTCGGCAAACTCCGGCTGCCACTACACACGATCCTCCGGTGCGGCCGCGGCGTCCTGCGTTGACCCCGGCGCGGCGTTCCATCGGGAGAGGATGGCCTGCCATGTACACATCATTACTAAAAGCGGTCATCGATTCATCGGAGTTCGACCACCGGCCGTGCCCACCGACCGATCCGTCGTGGTAGCGTTGCGCGTCGATGCATAGACAAGCTGACGTATATTGTATATCTATATGTACGTACGTGTGTGTAATGCATGTATATATAATACAATATATATATATGTATATATGTAGCCACGTGCATGTATATATGTATACGTGTATGTATGTCCTGTGCACCGACGAGAACGTGTAGGCACAGCCATTGTCAAATTTTCCCACTCGCGATCGACCGTGCGGGATTTAATTAACACCATCTCGTTAACTTTTGTCGCGACCTATCGTGCACGCCCGGTGTTATCTCTCACGAAGATGAGCTTGCTTGCTCGATCAGGTGGATCGTTTGTATCGACGAATTAACGACATGCATTGTTCTTTTTTCACTGTTCAGTTTACTCGGGAGAAATTTACATATCAATGAGTCCATTACACTACATCTTTATTTTTTTTTTTTTTATGTATACACTCGCTATTAAATATTTTAACTTTTAAGAACGTTTTTACATGGAAAGAACGATTTCGCTGAAATACAAATTTGAAAAAAAAATTATATTGTAATACTTAAATTTTATATTGACGTTTAAAGTGATTACTAGAATGTCAACATTTTTTATTGCATTATCATGCTTGAGTGCATAGTTATTTTGATTGGCCAATAAATTTTTTTCTGATCTGTATCTAGTTAAATTATTACAGTAAAATTGTTCTTTTCCTGTATAATGGGAAAATTCACACGTTACAAATTTTTCAATCAAATAAATATTTATTTCTACGTTTATTATTTAATTCATAAATATTATCGCTTACGTGCATCATGTTTTAGCGTCATGTTTTCTGTAATAATTTGTCGATCGAGATGAATCTGTTTCTAGACTCCTCTCTTTCTTCTTGTCTCTCTCTGATAGAAGAGTTTTAAATATATTTCAAAATCTGTCGCGCGATTGATGATGATTCATGGAGACGAGATAGAAGTTATTAAAAGCGGTGATAATCGATGAGGATGGATGGCATTATAACATTACAGTGAAGCGGTTTACTCATAAATTTTGTTTACCCTGACAAAATCGAAAAACCGCGAGGCATCGCCAGGGCGTGAATATATTGACACGAATGTGGCTCCAGCATCAGTGCAGTATTTATTTTTCCGGAAATTTTTAGCATGGTGAGCAGGCACACAAGTATCGAATAACCGTCACATGTACGTGGCACACTCTTTTTACAAACAAATTATAGATGTATCACCTTGGAAATTCCGAGAGCATATTTTTGCTCGTTAGCATTAGTCGGCACTGTATTAATATTTATTTTATGATTCCATCAATATCTTATGTATTTTAAATGAATCTCTATTTATTTCGAGTAACGATCCACGTGGAAATATTATTTTATTTTTGGCGAACAGAGATTGATTTATTAATAATTTAGTATCTTGTGCGATGAATAAAGATTTTCTATACTGAACGACTAAAAGATATACTCTTTATCGCAAACAAAACGATGCGCAGAATGAAGAGTAATGCTTGCGTAGCTCTAACAGCGATGAAAGGCGAAAAAGATGCCCTCGGAATAGGAGTAGAGAGAAAGAGAGAGAAAGGTAATGATTTCCGTTTAATTTACTTCGAAAGAGAGCTTCCACGTGTCATAGACTGAGTGCTATCGAAAGTTCAAAGTAGCAGTCGATAGAAAGCAAACGGGTCCATCGTCGCGCCGTTTATAGACGTCTCGTTCGAGATCAGAGAAGGAAGGCATCGGATTCTAACGACCGTTCCGTTCGATTGCAGTGATTACAAAGTCGATTGTTAGCGACTCTTTGAAGCTCAATTATTCTTGATAATGACTCTTCTATTTAATCACAAATATACGTACGTAGCAGCGTGCATTGCACTCTTGAAAGCGTGCTTTGGAATCGGAATGCGAAAATAACCGGCGCATCGGTGCAAACGCGATCTCGAGCAATAAGATTCTGTTTCACAGAGCAAGGAGTGTCGCGCTGATTGCAATTATAAAATGATAAAATTCTCGATTGCGACACACATATTTCTGTTGTTATCGAAATTGCGACAGTATGATTAATTATTGCTGATAGAGATCTGCCGATAGATACATTACGGTACTCGACACTCTATTGCATCCTACACTCCTACGCTCTCGTTCCGCAATCTACGATGTAGTTTCGTCTTCATTTGCCAAATGGTCGGTAAATCCACCGTGCGCGACGTCGTCACTGACTGCAGGAAAGACGGTTTAGCATCACGGCATCCAACCGTCGCGGGGGCGTTACGATGAAACTTAACTGCGATGTAAACCCACTTTGGCTCCGTTGGATGTTGCTAGATGAACGTCGTTTCTCACTAACACGAAGTCGCACGAACCATTTAACGATTCTCCGGGTGGGATTACGTGTCGCGCAATCGTCGACCCTGATCTGTTTTTGCAGGTCCGCGAATATGGGAGATTTGTCTCATGGCGCTCAGCAAAATTGCGATGTATTAGTTACGATCGTAAAATGTAGAAATTTATGCAAAAATAGCAATTGTAAGTTGCAGAAGTCATTCTTTAATTTGTTATTATGCATACGTAATATAATAAGAATTTCTTAATAATAATAAATATAAAAACATTAAATATTTACAACTTTATTATCAGTAAATTGTTAATCAAAGTGAAATTTATTTCATTTAACGTTATTATATCGGATGTAACTGAAATAAACGTCCGGACGTGAGTGACGATTCCCCAATGAGTTGAATACTTCCAGTCCCATGAGGAATATATTAATTTTTGCAATAATTGCAACATAATACGATAAGCGAAAATATGGATGTAGGTTTATCGAGGCTTTATATCTGCTTAATTAAGTTTTATAAGCGAAGATAAACAAGTCATGTGTATGTTTAAGAAAATTGGAGTGACATTGTGCATCCGAAAATGGCCGAGCAATATTTGACTTTTTAATATACAGAGATACGAATTTGATAAAAAGACAAAATCTATCTGATATCGTCGAAAAAGAAAGCACGAGGTCCCCGAGACTTTCAGACTGTCACTTTTCCGACCTGTAGAAAACAACATTCTTGAAACGAAAGACTGGTCGTGGAAATTGGATTGTCCTTCGAAAGCCCCTGGGGTGTCATGCGTAGGAACGCGGGATGATTCATTCAACACTACATCCGTGAAATGTTCTGAAACGTTCTACAACCCCGTAGAAGAGAATAAGCTATAAATAGAAACGAAATTTCGCACGTGTTGGTAGATTTCCGTGAGGAAATTTTACGGACTGTTTAATGCACTCTCGCCATCTAAAACATTCAATGCTTCCTACCCGATTCATATCGGAATTGTGCATGTCTTATGCACACGTTGCAACAATGAGATTTAAGGAATATCATTAAACTAGACTATTTCTCTCGCTTATTATTACATTAAATAACCATGTTACTCCTAATGCGGAAAGGATTAAGATTGCAAACTGCATTTGTCAATTATGAACATTTAGCGCATACATAAATAATTTATCAAACGTTTGTTCTAATTTGCAATTATGTGACATAAATGTCTGAGAAAACGTATAAATACGAATTGCTATGAAGTTCGGATAGCGTAGAATGTGAGTAAATATTTTAAATGTAACTTTTCTTAGTAAGTACATCCTAGAATTATTTCTAATTACAAATCACTCTGATTACAAACCACTCAAATTAAAATGTGAGATAACAAAAGTAAATAAAAGTTAGCGTTTGATGGTTGTTCGTTTATATGAACTTTTCTCATTATTTTGTTCAGTAGAATGCGCTGTTGAAGTTAGATTAAACATTTTAGGAGCACTCTGTGCACTAATCATGGATGTAGTCAACACTCGTTCACGCAGTTACAAGAACAAGAAGTTGTTCTTTATAGCACAAGCGTTGTAAAATTCACGAAACTATAGAATTGTCGCATAAGGATTTATGCATCTCCCTGCTGTTCAATCGCGAGTAAATGCTTCCACACGCGCTCTTTCGCGATCTTGACGTAGCTCTTAATTCCACCGATTCAAAAAAATTCCATGGTTTTTTTTCTTTCGTCTCTTTCCGACATTATAGCATTCGCTGGAGCGCTTTTGCAAAAAATCACCCCGGCGGATGCGAGGATAAACTTCGCGTCGTAGCGCAAATGTAAAATGACATGAACATTAAATAAAGCCCAGAATAGCGACAACATTCTACGCGTCCTGCAAAGCTTCTTAGATAGAAGTAAATTGTAAGTCTCTTACCCGACTGGTCAACGCCGTAAGCACTTTCGTTTGGTCGGCAAAAACAGCTTGAAGCGTAAGGAGATTAGAGTCGTTATGGCGTCAGCCGGGGACAAAAGTGGAGGAAGTTTCATGCGAAAGTCGCGACCCTCGTCTAACGTTTCACCATCTCTCGCGACGCAAACCGTGCAAAGTGACGGAAAGCCGGCTACCGCTACAAAAGAATCACAGTCGGGATGTACTAAAGTACAAGTTGCGTAACGGTGCAGACGACGTTGAGCCTCCGCGAGAAAGGAATAATTCACGCGACAAAAATACGAAAGTCTCTCCGTGTCTCGCGGTGCTAGGGTAAAAGAATCCCTCTGCACGATGAAACTCAATTCGGATGCATCGAAATGAGAAGCTCTTTATTAAGCGCACTTCTGATTATTGGAAAATCCATGATGATTAAATTAACTGAACGCCGTTCTTATTTTCGTAATAGTCAGAGTTGTTTCGCAAACAGTATCTTTTATTTCTAAGATTGAATTGCTAAATGCCAACTAGATACATTAAATAAAAGATACTTACAATGACGCGTCAGACTAGTGGTCAGAATCTGCTTATTGACGTCCGCGTATTCAGCAGAGCTGAAAAAAAGAGAAATAACATAGTTATTATTGACTAACTAACATTACGATTCATTAATTCAAAAAATTTAACCATTTTAACCATTTATTATATCGTAAAGCAGTTTGAAGTTATTTCTGTGCTAAACAATCGTTATCTTACCATTTATTAACCTGAGAATGTGGTACGTAAATTTTACGTACAACCCGCACATATTCCATTCCTTTCATCTACTCAAACCCACGCCGTTTCTGAGCTATGCCATTGATCAATAAAGGGTTCAACCTTGCCGTGTTAAAGTTAATAATTAGGTTGTGTTTATAAAGATCTAGATTATAAATAATATTTTGCCAATAAAAGTGTGAAATGTATGTTAATTTTTTTATGTTACATTAATTAAGAGTAGCCTATTTCCTCGGACGTAAATTTACATATCATTACCAATATTATGTATCATTCTAGAGTTAAACTATATGCCGTGACACAAACATTTAATAACTACGAAAGTACAGATAAATCTCAATTTATGCGGTGCTCGAAGATTAATGCGGCTGTTTCTTAGAAAGCACCGCAGGAATGCTTGACTAGATATGTATGCAAAGCGGCTCGCGTTTTATTTCAGATGTCTGTGTTGCTTCCACACGCTATGTAGTAATCTACATAAAGATAATTTTAATATGTAAAACTTTTCATATTCAACATCGAACGTATATTTCTTAGAAAATGAAATAAAAAGTAAAAAAGTACATCTAATTTTTTTTTGCGAAAATATACTATTCTAAACTATCGATCGTTAAAATTATCGATATTGTTCGTGGATCTCGTTGGTTGCCGAAAGTTAGGTACAAATATGTGCGCCAAAGTAGCCGATGCAAAAATACAAAAAAAAAATTGATTTTATAATTTTTCATAATTTTTAATAGCTCGGCATATGATAGACGGCACGTCAGGTAACTCTCGGGATAAATGTCTCGGATAACTCGTTCGTGCCGGTGGTGCATGTTTAATGCCGGAAGTGGCTCGACTCCCAGGCCCCCGCCGTCATCCTCTCGCAGCGGTTTCCGCAAGCTCCGTAGGGTCATTAGCCAACCATTCATTATGCAACTGCGAGGCAGTATTGCGTCAATACGGGGGCGGCAGATTGTTGGCCCAATCGATAACAATGCGCCGTGTTTACCAGCCGGATAATCAACAGACGCAGCTTCTGCTGCCTCGCCTCCGAAGACCAAGCAAGTGGGAATTACGGTCCGTTTCGCTCCGAATGATATTGCGTTCCGGAAGTGTTACCTTTCCTCGTACCTCTCTACCCGCCGGCGGCGATCCGGCGACGTCGATTCCAGCCATCTCTCTATCTCGCAATTGCCGCTATTCAGCTAGAAGCAAGTACGATTGCGAGCTCACCGTCTCTAAATGATACACGTGATCGAAAAGCTGTTCGGATTTGTAGCCTAATCGTATACAGATACTCGCGCTATCCAATTATTCCAATATGATTTTCCACTTTGCAATTTACACGGCTGAAATAATTCGGATACGCCGCGCATGCATCGGCCGTGCGATCGTGTGTACGCGTATGGTACGTAAGTAGAATGTAATGATTTTCTAGAGAATTGACATATTAGCATAATGTACGCAGCCGTGTAGAACACGGCAGCTCTATCCACGAGATATTTTAACAATGTACAGAATCAAAAGCTGCGATGTAAAATCAGTAATTGTATTAAATTGCTGATTCGAGGTCGGTCGCGTTAAACTTGCGCCATATCGCTGAGTACGACAAGCTATGCATTTCGATGACGTTCGTTACACGAGCGTCTGCTTCGATCGCGATCGCAGAACGGTCGAGCGCGTTTCAGTCGCCCAACCAAGGGCTCGGTGTGCTCCGTACACAAGTTCAACGTCTATGAAACGGTCGGGGTCGGAGGAAAAGAGGCGCCGGAAGTACGGGCGCCGTGAGATGAAACGCCGGGCGCGATATTCCCGCGCGTGGACGCCCCGCCCCGGTTCCCTTTGATCTAAGTTGCCGGGAATGCAGGGCGAAGGGACAGCGTGCGTAGCTGTCGCCCAGGAAGTTGGGAGTAATTTGCTTAGTTGGATTAGATTGTGAATTTTGTGCAACGGTGTTTGAGCCGCCGCCGTTCATCTCCTCGCATCCTCTCCCTCTCCGTCGTCGTCGCAAGCAACCCTATTCCTCAAACCCTTTTCCGTTCCAGCATCATCGATCCTCATCCTTCTTGCGTCCCGCACCGCCGTCAACCTTATAATTACAGTACCATCTTCAGAGACGAGCTCGCCAATTCATTGCCCGACGGAAATACGCACTTTGATCCGGCAAGAAGCGGGTATTAGCCGGTAGGATAGGTCATCGAAATCCGCGACGGTGCGCAACGTTAAGCGCCATCGCCCCGGATAATGCGGACGCTCCCTGATTTCGTGTGCTTTGATCTACCGGGTACAGCCGGATTAGACGCGATCGCGATCAGCGGAACCATGTAACCGAGAATAATATTAATCGGTTATCAAACGCGGGTATGAACGAATCTTGCGGCATCGTGAGATGTTTGCAATTGTGTGACGGAAGTGTTCGTCGACTTGGAATAGATTTGCCGAATAAGGAGAGACCAACTGAACTTTTTTAGCTAATCTAGCATCAAATATTTCTATTTGTGTTTGTCTTTGTATCCATAAAATCGAACAACTTAATATTTTGCGGTTAATTCAGTTTGCACTTACTTCACGTTGATTAAAGCGAAAATTATAACGTTCGCGAATTATTTCGCATATAGATATGTTATGAAATTACGATTACTAGGAAGGCTTGGTTTATCCTAGATCGCGTACATGTGTGTGCGAATGCGTGAGCAATTTTTTTCTCAAACAATGATACAGATTTCAGCACGCGATTGGTCGCTGGAAGATCAGTCTCGCGGCCCGACCCAAATACCATTAGCGTCGAATTATGCGCGGAGCTTTCGTGATTCGCGTGTAGATCACGATACCGGCAGACGCGTACGTGTGCGCCCGATGGGCGCAGCGGGTGCACGCATGCAGAGAGTCGGATATAATCTCGTCGAAACGGTGGTATAGTGTTCTGTATGCAAGCGCGTTCGGTATATCTGCGAACGGCGCGGCCCGGCTCGGCTCGACGTGGCGCGGGGGATGCCTAACGGCACACACACACACACACTACACACACACCCCACGTACATTGCGAATCCTATACAAGAGACTTCAGGCACGAATGGCGGATCAATGTTTTATCGATATTGCAGCAGACGCAGCGTTGATGTACGTCTCGAGTCGGCGATACGTATATTGCGCGTGCTTTCTGCCGTTTGCAAGAGGATTTATGGATTAGCGTTTGTTTATCGTCGCCCTCGCTACGATTTTCCCCGTCGGCAACTCGCGTTTTTTCTACCCGGACGATCCGCAGAGACGTGGAGGAGAAGGGCATTAAAATGGGCGATCCGAGAAAAAGCGGAGAAGGCTCGCGCGCGGCTCGATACACTGTGCATGTTATGTCGCGATTCCTCTTCATGTCTTCGATCCTTCTTGCTTTCTTTAACCGGCTGAAGCATATCCGGGGAAGTACATCCGGGAAGATACGCTCGCAAGATGAGCGTTATCCGTTTTTTAAAGCTCTTATAGGATGGGACATTATTTATCCGTATGAACGAATTATTATATAAACCTTTTTCTCTACGTAAATAAATTACGTCACAAGAATGTGCTATCGCGAGATATGAAAACGAAAGAGAAAAAAAACATAGGACAATTTCGCGATAGTAAAAATGAAAAAAAAAAAAAATTCGCTCGGCGAAGAAGCAACAGAATTTCCGTAATGGGCGAAGGAGGCACGAACGAAACATGTTAGTAGACAAAGAAGCGATGTGCCTAGCTCATAGTCGGGCCATGCATGAACGCGCGCCTAGAATCCGCGATGTCGACAGCAGAGAAGGTAGAAGATGCGAAGGAGTGGAGCAGCGCGAGCGCGCGGCGAGGGAAGGACTAGAGAGGTTACTGCCGTCAGGAAACTTTTGTTTAAAATTGGAATTCCTTTGCGGCTCGTTGGGACTAGGAATGCAGATAGGGCGGAGGCGACGAAAACCATGAGTGGGCGAGACGAGGTCGCCGGTGGAACGGAAGAAATGCGGATGGGTGAAAAAGGCGACGTACGATATTGTTTCATCATAAAGGGAAGCTCCTTGCTCGCGAGGGAAAGCTCTTAAGAAGCGACGCCGTCAAAACTTAAGCGCGTGTTGACGCAACTTCTTACGTAAACATTTTGTTATACACTGCGGATTTTCTCGGTTGGGTATTTTCGTAAATTAGCGCAACGCGCGCTGTTGCATATCAATCGTGTACAGCAAATGATGGTAACGAGTGACATAAATGACTAGTAGTAATAGACAGCCAGTAGTAACAGTCAGTAGTAACAGACAAGCGGTAAACTAGTAATAACAAATGGTCTAGAGAAGCTTTATCCAATTGCTGAAGTTTTAATAAAGCTACAATCACCAAACTAATTGTTCGAACACAAGATATAGAAATTTATGTATTTTATGCTGTAAATTCACCAATTATAATTTTTTAGAGAAAACTCGATTGAAAATAACCATTGCATTTCTACTCGCAACAAATTAAAAATATGCTTTTGATTTGTAGCATAAAACAACCAGTAGCAAAAAATAAATTTCCAATATCTAGATAATTAATTATGCGACTGTCTATGAGATTATCTTGTTTATTTAATTTATTAATATATGCCATATAATATCCTGTTTTACTCACGTATTTACACACATTTTTAGACTTGAGTAAAAACAGATGAAGATTAAGTACAATCGACACTTTACAACTTTATTTAAATAAATATAAATTGAAATGAATTGCCTTCTACGGTCATAGCTGGATCTTATTGCTTTATATTTACTTGTGTGATTTTATATACAATCTTCAAATTCACCCGAATGTGCGCCGAATTGGTTTTCCGGTCATAACACAGCCGTAAGGCGAATAAGAATAAGTAATATCACATTGATTAAATTGATAAACCTTAAAATCAATTTAATAACGTATGATGCCGACTCGCATCCAGATGTTAAACCCATTCCCCCCTGAAAAAACTGTAAAGAATTTATTGCGAAAAATATAAAGCAATAAGATCCAGCTATGATTGTAGAAGGCAATTCATTTCAATTTATATTTATATACACTCAGAAAAAAATGTAGCATTAGATAGTACAATTGGGGAATTATCTTCTACAAATAATAGTACAAATAGGGATAGGGATAAATTGTAATAAATAAGTCTAAAAAATTGTTCTAAGAAACCTGTCTTAAATCATTTGACAAACTGTTTAAGGCTGTAAAATATTGTAGTATTTATTTGCGAATTTGTTTCACAGAGTCACAGTTTTTGTGTTTGCATGTGACAAAATAAATTTGCTACAAAATTGTAGCTAATCTGTGTATTGTCTATTTTCCATTATATTACAATTTAAAGTTCTTTATCTGACAAAATAAAGTCTACAATATTATATTTTTTCCGAGAGATTTTTCTCAGTGTATTAACGGTCTAAACTTCTCTCTAAATTTATTTAAATACACTTTTAAATCTAATTTTGTTAACAACACGTTAATGAATATCTTTAGTTTGAATACAAGTATGCTTTTGATGAAAATGTATCACTGACAAGGGTTTCCGATTACAATCGAGAGTTTGCTCTAAAAAAAATTATAATATTTAGAAAATTTGTAACATAAAATAAACCCAATAAACACGGATGGTGTATGATATACATAATAACCCACCAGAATGGGTTATTATACGTATCATATACCATCCGTGTTTATTAGGAACACTCAATAGCCTGTAGCCTGACAATTATATAATTTCGTGACTGTACGCAGATATTTTTATTTTAATCATTCACGTTAATTTACGTAGTTCTCGTTGAAGTTACCGTACAAATGTTTATATCGCAGTTTCAGCAACGGCGAACGAGATTCGTGACTTTGAGTTTCACAAAATTTATACGTCTGCGATAAGCACGTAACAATTGAACAATTATGTGTTATTTGGCCGAATACGGTAATCGTTTAATTAATTTGCAGGTATCTCACGTACGCCTGGAATCATGTTCCTGCTACGTGTGCCACTACGTGGCTAAACGCATTAACCCATAATTATCGAAATTACAGACCCGAGCGGCAGCCAACCGTGGAGTCTCCTCACCGCCATCTCCCAAGATTCCCTCTCGGCCTACTGCGGGATACTTAGTATCCCATCTCGCTAATTATTCGAACGTAACGCTTCCACGCGGTCCTCCTCTTTCCTCGCGCTGGCTTTGCGAACTTAAGAAAGCGGATTACGAGGGCTTGATCGTTTAGAGAGCGAAGAAATTCACTCGGCGTGGCTCTTTTCGCGGCGAGCCGCGTAATTAAGTTCACGCGCGATGCGTCAATTATAAGAATCCGAATTGCTGTTTGCGTACGCGTGAGTTTCCGGAATGTCGAAAACGTGAGAGTGGCGAATATTTTCGTGGAGGGGACGGCGCAGAGCACGCCTTTAATTTGCAGTTGGAACGACGTCGCGAAGGGACGAAGGGGACGACGTCTCTCGTTGGAATTTCGCATCGGAATCGATCGTCCGGAACTATGAAATATCGCCATCGACGATGACGTATTTCATTTCGCCCGTCAATTTTTTTTAAAGGCAAGCATCACGGTTATCGACGATCTTTCAATGGAATAACGGATCTCCCGGGAGAAAAAAAAAGAAATTCCGCCGCGTTGCAGCCGCGCGGTGTAATTGCGGATGCAGTAAATACTTACCCCATGCGGCAATATACAAACGCGGGAGCAAGAGGACCGACTAGAGAGACGCGGTATAATTAAAAAAAAATAATAATAATAAAGCGTTTTGATTCCGTTTTACATTGAGCTCTGTTTATGGCTGTTTAACGCGACGATGGCGATTCGTTTCGTTTCGCGCAGCGACATTGTCCCCGAACCGACCGGACGGGTCTAAGTTCTGGACGAGCCCTAATCCGTATTAAATTAATCTTACGAAAAGACCCGCGTAAAGTACGAAAACTTAGCCGGTCACAGCGAACTTTTTCTATTAGGCATTATCTAGATCCTGGAACACCGCTTATTTCCGTCTAGAAAGTGTTTTATTTGTTAATGCTAGGCCGTCTTATCATACTCGTTATTATTCAAGAGTCACGAAGTATCGCGTACACGCGATCGTTACATACCGTAAAATGGTCTCTCGGAACAGTACTTCCTAGTCGGACGGCTTCTTTCAAAGTATCGGTATTTTTTTTTAAGCGTTACTATCGCTTAGATCTCAAGTTTTTCCACCAATAAGGAATTATCTTATGCAAAAGATATTTGTAGTGCTTGAAAACCCATGTAAATAGAATAATCTGTAAGATAATCTTAAAATTATGCAAAAGAGATATATCTCACATCTGGAACGTATGGGATACGTGGAAATCGCATAAAATGTGATTAAGCCTGCGATAAGTATAATGGATAGTGTGCTAATGTGAATGTAGGTGAATTTTTACTTCCCACAGAGCTTTGCCCTCTCTCTGTGCTAAGTGTTTCTCCAGACTTTTATCCTGATGAGTTCTGGACGGGGTGTGGTTGATTCTGTCAAGAGAATTTACTAGCGATTCTGACGTCCAGCAATTAGAGAAAGTAGGTGCATAAAGTTTCTTCGACTCGACTCGTAACGAAAGTACTTTTATGATCATCTGCTAACCCGCTAAATGCCAAAAATTACACGAAATACCTTAATTCACTATTCTTAAATATCTTTAAACATTTTCTAAAACATATGTTAAACATTTTCTAAATCATATTATAATATAAATGCAAATAATCATTTTTATAGAAGATAATAGATACATTTTACACGTATATATAATCTCTCATTATCATGTGACAATTATGATTAATTATTCGCTATGTACACGAATCATCATGTGCTTGTTCTGTTTTTCTCTATTATCCATGATAACTAGATGTAAATAAAACACTGCGGAAACTGTAAATATTTGCAATAATTTATCATGCCATAATTAATATTAATTATTTTTAAAAAATTCATACAATTTTATACATTATACTAATTCATAGCCGTGTTCTAAGATGACGCTCTCATGTTAATTACACGTTTATGCAGTGACAAGATTCCTAGAAATATTTTAAAAAACTAATTGTTCTTTTCCAAGATTCATGTATATTTTTGAAAAATTAATCTCAAAACAACGTCAACGTGCGGGTGAAACATCTAGCAGGCAAAACACTGTAGTTCACGTGTATACACGTACACGAAATTCGACGAAAGTTTGATTTCCGGGTGCGCTGGCACTCCGGCGTGGAACTTTATGCTAATTCGACGCGCCGACTGTACAACATTAATAGAAGTCCAACTAGCCGCCACAGTAGCGGTTCCCACGAGCGCAGACGAGCGTTGCGCCCATGTCTCTTGAGGAAGGTGGTGCAAAGTCGAGAGGATAATGCATCGATTACGCAATCCTCGCCTCTGTGATCGTTCGGGCAGTTAAAAGCGATGACCGATCATGTTATTGCGCGGATTACACAGACTAATACTCCGTGGTCCGATAGGAATGATCAAACTCGAAACCAGCTTAACAAACAACTAGCTTGGGTCCACGTTGCGTGCATTTTACATAGGGATGAATGTAAGTGTGCGTTTGTGCCGCGGAGAGAAGCGTGAGCAACGAAGTCAAGGGTTCCTCGCTACAGGCATCATCCTAATTACATCTACCCTCGTTTCCGGATTCTGGGGGGCTTCCCGTCAAGAGAGTACACTAGTACTTAATTAGTATTGCCTACCGGACCTGCCGGCGCAGCAATTGAAACGTTTAACTATATTTCCGGCCCGGAGAATTATTATATTCCGATTTAATTCGCGTTGGCAATTATTTTTTCCGCGAACAAAGAGGAGTCATAAATTTTTAGGGATTTATCCATTTTAAATTTCTGCATGATTTAATTTAAAAAGATTCATTGATCGCGTACAGCTTTCGTATAAAAATACATTAATATGATACGTCATTATTCGAAAATATGTTCTGACATTATAACGCGTGTCAAAGTAAATGTTAAGTGGAAATTAATATTATATTATTATTAATTAGTACTATGTATAAAACACTACATATTTTTCCAAATAAGTTACTAATTAACTTATCTTTCGCGTAAATTGATATTCCATTTGACGCTCAGCCTATCTTTAAATTTAATTGTAACAAATCCGGTTTAACTAACGAGCAAGTGGTTGTCGGGTTGTCTGAATATATACGGTGCGTCGAGGAGCACAGCGCGCTCCGGTTTCGCAAATCATTTATAACCTAGCATTAAAAGATCTTAACGCTCGTGTAGCGTAAAAAATGAACAGGCCGACCAAGTCGGGCCCACTAGCAATTTCGTCTCCCCGGGACATTCTTTCTAATTACCAGAGATTTATTAACGTTGTCGCTGCACAATCCACTTCTTGCATCCCGTGCCACCTCCTGCGCGCTTCCCTTAAGCAAGTTCACTCTGCCCTATCCCGTGACGATCATTCCTAAAGTAATTGCTCTTGCCGTGGTCTGAGCTAAAAATCAGAGACGCGAAACTTCCGTTTCCCAACAAGCGTAGTCGTTTTATTTTCTACCTCCATTATATTCTATCAATTTAATATAGCAGCGTTTTGTACCTGCAATAATACTGCAAGCAATATAGTAACATGTTAAAAGCATCACTTGTTTTTAATGATTTTGTTTATTATTATTAATTACTCATTAATATTTCGAAATTTAATTCTCATGTTAATTCTTTCCTCTCGATATTCAATTCGTACTTCAGATTTTTGCGTACGATATTTAATAATCGTATTTAATTTAAAAATCGATTGTCTTTATTCATAGCATTAATAAATTGATTTATTTCCGTAAAAAACAACAAAAACATAGCTTTTATAAGTATATAAAAGTGCAAATGGAAATTGTAAAGGTTTATAGTCTTGTTAGGGTGGAAGTAAGAAGACAGCAGGCTAAGCAGGGCTAACCAAGCTATGAGGGTATTTCGGTGTAATGGGGCGAATCCTATTTGATACTTAACAACTTTCGTGGTTCAGCTTTTCTTTATCTTCCCGCTTCACCTCTTCAACGAGTTGCGAGTTTTAAATATGTTGTAAATCCCTGAAAAATCTTGCGGCTCTTGTTTTAAAATATTCATTACGTTATGCAATATAATAGCAATGTTATATTATATTCATGCGCGCATGTGTATGTATGTGTCTAATATCAAATTTTGTTTTTTGTTTTTTGTATATATATATATATATATATATACACACACAAAATGATTATCATCAAGTATATTATAAATTATTCTCCATGTTACTAATCCAGATAACATACAAATTCTATATTGTAGCTCAAATTTCATTATACTATAAATTATACATATTTGGTATAACCACATATTCGCCATAATGCGATGTTGGACAACACGGCTTGATGATGACGTTTACGCTATCATGTCACCTGTTACCAACTAAATTTGGATATTATCTTGATTCGTGCATCTGAAATGATTTGGAAATAAGTGACTTATTATCTTGTAAGCTCGTTGAAAAGATTATTTCGCGAAAAGATACGCATCTTCGTGCCATCGAGTTTCAGATTTTAACTCACGGTAGCTCATTGGGGTGAGGCCGGATGACGGGGAAAAATGGGCAGCAATTTTCTTCAAGGGTAGTCCGACGAACGCGAAGTAAGAAAGTCAAATTGTTAGGTACGTTCTTAAAATCACAGATGAATCGAAATTGAAGGGAGGGAGGGAGAAGAAAATGAGCGATGACTTCGTTAAATAATCTGAAAAGGGAAACGATTTCTCATATTTCATAGGATGGTAACGTAATTTTTATGGAAATTACACTTTCCTTCAGAAGCAACATTCCACAGATGTTATTAATATACTGCGAATAATTAATTAGTGCATAATTTATTTTTAAATAATTTACTTAAATATTAAATGCATTAAAAAAAGTAGAGAAACATTTTTATAGCTTATGATCAGGATATACACTACAGTGAGTTTTACAAAAATACAAAGTCTGTTCATAGTCTGTTCATAGCATTGTTCTTCAATTATTACAAAATTATCTGTCAGTTTCACTTGGGCGATTCATTTTGTGCTACAACTTATTTTCTGTTCGTCTTTCTCTTCCTTTCTTCGTGTCCCATCGTCTCTTTACTTGCCGCATTGAGGGTGACTGATTAAAGAAATCCACGTCAGCTGCTCGCATCTTGGACAGAACGCCTGTCAAAAGGTTACGTTAATTGCCTCGCGCTTGATTGATTAACGTTCTGATCCTATTAACTATTGAAAAAGATTAGAGGAAGGCCCTCTCGAGTGTAGATAGATAGTCCCAACGTTACGAAATCTGATTATGTTTCTATCGCGAGATGAAAAATGATTCTTTGCATTTCAGCAAGCACGTTACATCAAATTATAATGGACTAGTCCGGCAATCATTCATGTTACGCAAAACAATATCGATATGAAATGATTGCTCAAATATATTCTCAAATGCTAGACGAACATTTGCGTGTTATATAAAAATTATTTTAGTGATTCGAAGAACTGCTTTGAATTATTTAATGATGAATAATGGATAATGCAGAAATATCAAGGAAATTGTTGCCTTTCTTCGCAAAGCAGAAATATGTGCGCATTTATTAATAATTACGTTGCAATATAATCGGTAATAATCGGACAGAACAATGTAGTCAATAGGAACGACATATTTTGCATGAGAATACAATCAGTGCAATTCAGCTGGTGCAGGCACAAAGCATATCACTGTGAAATTAGCTTCACAGTGATATGTTCCTACTATATATACCTACCGCGCATATCGACAAGTTAAGTCAACGATTGAGAATAGCAACGCACACGGCCAAAGAGAAGATGTATAAATAGACTTAATTTATCTTATCGGTGTTACAAGAAAGCTAGAATAATTTGTTTTATTGTCATATGCAAGAACACTTATTTTCAAAATTCTATTTTCTGAAGACTAAAATATTTATGTATCCTATTTTAACGAACGCAGATATCATTATCGTAATCGTCGTATTAATAGACAGCGGCAATTAAAACTTGTGAGAAATGATTCTGCCGACGTACAGCGATATGCGCCACGTCTGAACTTCATTCAGCGTGTCTGGAGAAGCCTTGAATTCTCGGCTCTGCGCGAGTTATGCGAATTGATACCGGTAATTAAAACTTTCCCCGATCGTGCCATGATTGCGCTGTAAACGCGAATCGCGCGCGCGCACACACACACACACACACACACACATATATATGCACATATACATACATTCTCGGTATATTCAAAATCAAACAAATACTATCGTCTGCTACTTTTAACTTATATAACATTTATTTCTTAAATATATCTTGTCTAGTTTGATTTCATAACTTTTCAGTGTTGATCAAATATCAAGTTGAAATGTGTTGAATATTGTTTTTGATGAATATTAACCTATTACGGTCACGAGAGGTCCAAAAGACCCCATGCTAACTTTTATAAATAAAATTCAATATTTTTTTAAGAAAAAAAAATATATTCTGTTTTGCGTCTTATAACTCATCTCTTTGATTTTTGTTAAAATTGAGCACTTCAAACTTCAAAATAAATGTACTTTTTTCAAAACCTTCTATGAAACTAATTTTTATCTGAAAGTATACTATCTTGAAAATACCCCTAAATTTTTATTGAATTATCTCAAAAATTAAAAATTTTATGAATATTTTTGTAAAAAAAAGTCAAATTTTGCAGTTTTTTTATTTGATTTTTTTCATTATGTTAAATTCTAATTAAAAAAAAATTATTGGATGATAAAGAACAGACCTCAAGATATGTCCAGTAAAATTTTTGCGATGAAATATCAAAAAGCTGGCAAATGGCGATTGATTTTGTGCAGGGGGTCCAGTGGACCCCATGTGACCGTTATGTTATTATTTGGAAGTGTGACCTCAACGGGTTAAAACAGAAAATACAATTATTAGTTCTTCGAGACGTCCATATAAGAAAAAGTTACACGTGCACATGTTTGCGCTGATAAATGTCACAAACTCGCGATCGAAACGCTTGAATAATATATTTTCGTGCCTGTGAGCGTATAGATGGAGGTACAACCGATCATAAATCCAATTATAGGTGAACCTGTTCCCGATGACGTCACATCCATCCTTCGGCGACCCTTTCCCTTGGTCTCGATCGGATAACAATTACGACCACCTATACTACCACTATGCCCGCCTAGCCTAGCATCGATATCTCATTCCTTTCCTTCGCCCCGACACCCCTTTGACAACTGACCAACACCCCAGAAAGGTCTCCCTCGTTTCGCACTTACGAGATCCACGTCTACGTTCCGCACCACAAATATCCTTTTGTCGTTGAAAACAATAGCAGTTCGATTATAAAGCAATAGCAATTCGACTATATAACGTCATCAGTATCATCCATGATATGGCTTCAAAATCTAGCATTAGTGCGATAACCTTTGAGCTCTTTCTTCAGAGTTATTGATCTGAACTAAATCGCACATTTTACGTCGTCATCATGAGGCAGTTTCCTTGCAAGATATATTCTCTCCAATAAAAACTTGTGATTACCTAGCAATCTAATAATAGAGATAGTTAGTAGATTACAATACATTATCGTAATGTACGCACGTACATAAGACTACGTTTCTGATGCATGAAATTGCATAGCGCATGAAATTATTGATGAGAATATTAGTAATGTGACAATGGGACGGGCTTGTCTAAGTATAAGTGTGTGCAGTAGGAGGGTATTGACCAGGCTGACTGGGCACGATAATATGCATACGCGTATAATGTCTAATGGTAGAGATGTATAAAATTGCGTATATAGCATAATGTGCGACAGTTACGGCAAGGCATAACTATTAGGTTGGTCATGTAAATTGTATGTTTATTAACTCGCGGCTGTGCACGCGATGAGCTTTAAATGAGCGTGCATGAAAAATTATTTTTCTTCCTCAGCAGAAGCACATATTATTCTGTAACTTTAAACGCCTTTGCAAACATTAGTTCAATTTCATTAATATCGTATGTCGAATACACATACTCTCCGCGTATTAATATTGTATTAGATATGTTTGAATTACACGAGGAGATTACATTCCGTCAGGAACTGCAATGCTTTTTAGCTCCGTCGGGACGTCGCGGCTAAGAGCGATAAACCGGCGGAACATCACAAATTGGTATTAGCGGGCAATCGAGCACGAAATAAACAATCGCATTTAAACGTACATCTCTGCCACGAGCCGCCACCGTCCATTTGTCAGAGAATATCACATTTTTCCACTCGGCCGGGCACACAGTACCGAGGACCCTGCTCGCCTGTGTGTAGCCCGGTCGCTGTTAGTGCGCGCGTGTGTACCATAAAATAAATCGCGGCAAATAAAGGAAGCGCCAAGATACAGAGATTCCCTCTCTCTTTCTCTCTTTCCGCTTCTCTCTTTTTCTCTCGTCAGCGACGTTCCCTCGCGCCATCTCGATTCTGTCGACGTCCCACGAAAGCCGACTCCTCCGAGGAGGTCTGGGATACACGAGAGGAAGCCCGATGGAAGGGGCGGGAGAAGGAACTTGGGTGAATCCACCTTCGCATCCTCACTCTTTTACTCCGAGGTGGATGTGGTATTGTACTCTCTTTTACGGTATTTCTAATAACTTCTTCTTCTTCTTCTGCTGCTTCTTCGTCCCGCTTCTGCTTCAGGCTCGTCCCCGCTGTCTTGCCTATCTCCTCCGTCTTATCCGCCGTTCCCGCTCTCGTATCGCTGTTCTTATACACCTCCACCCCAAGTCGCTGTGTGCTTTCTCTTCTTCTTCCCCATGTCTGGACTTCACAATGCCAGCAGTAATCCGACACCGCGTCGAGCCTCTCTCTCCTACTATCGTTCGTGTTGCCGTACCAGCCCCCCCCCCCTTGCTTATCGTCCCTGAGTTCCCTCTGAACAACAATTACTCCGCCATATTGTCCGCTATCCTATATCGTAAACGAAAGGTTGGAGGTCGAGTAAAACGAACTCGAAGGACGATGGATGGGTGGACGGATAAAGATGGAGCGCCGCGGTAGGATCAAGTTTTTAATCACTCTCCAATGTCAGTGGAAAAAGAAGTGCGAGGAGTTCGACCCGGAGCGCACCCCTCGCACCTTTTTTACCTTCTCAGGCGAGACATAAGTATTGTCAATCTTCCTCCCTGCTATTTTTCAAGTTTATAAAAAAAACAGCCTGCATTAATACCCAATATTTCAGCTTTTTTCGCCGATCTTTTTAAAAATATAATTAAAATAATTCATAAATCTCTTTTTCAATAATTTTTATTAAATACGCGTATACTAATATTGTATTAAAATTTTACACATTTCTAAATTCTTATGTTTTTTTTCTTCTTCGAGTCGGTTCGCTATTGAATGTTCTCTCGATATATTAATAACGATCTGACAATTCAAGTTCATCAACGTAGGCTAAATAATGTGCTATTTTAGAAATGGAGTAATTATCTTATACGCCGTAAAGGTAAAGACTTGAGTCATTTAACTCTAGACTCACGTGCTTGTCCTCATTTGTATCGACATTGATAACATTCTGTACAGTTTGCAACAATTGAAATAAGTACGGTCTTGCTGATTGATGCTATGACCATACACCATTTCATGTCCCATTAGTCAGTGTTATTGGACAATACAATGCTTCAGAGCAATCGTTATCGTCTTATTCGCTTGATTTACTTTATGTGCCTATCCATAGATAACCCGCTACCCTTTCATTCTCGCATCCTTCTCTTGGTAATATACTATTTATGAGTAGAAAGTGTAACGGAAATGCATTATACCTTATAATTCATAAATTTATAATGTGCTTTTTATTACATTCACATTTTTGTTCTACCCGTGAAATATACGCGCATAACTTTTTCGACACGCGATTGTGTTTTGCTATTTGTATTCACGTTGAGAAATTGCAAATTTATTATATCTATATGATTACTCTGCCGGCGGAACGAAGTCAATACGAATTACTTACACGAGTGCGCTTAATCTGTTGCTTTTAAATTTAAAATCGAGACGGAAATGACTCGCGACACAGCGGCACTGTTAAAAATGGACGAACGGAACTGGGAAATGACAGTGTCTCTATGTAATATAACACGGCGAAAGCTTTGAAATGCGATGACGAGCGCCTAGCAACGTTTGCATCGTACTTTGGCGTATACATAGTTCAGAGTGTAGGTGAAGACAGAACGATAATGATAACCCGGGAATAAGACACAATGGGAACGTCTATAGCATCGAGAGTCTATCTTCGCCTGCGCGCGCACCTGTCAGAGCCATCGGCCATTCCTGGCCTTCTGTGTCATGCCTTCTTATTGCAAGGTGTCGGGCCGTTATACCGGTTATACACGAGAAAATGGCTCGGCACGACTGTCACTCACTCCTGACGTCTGACCCGACTTCGTCGGCGACCGCCGCGGAGGGTGCAAGAGCCTCGCATTTACGACTGGGAAGTGCCGGCACGAGCTAAGACACGTGCAGGAATATCTGCAGCCGTGAAATCGATATTCCGGAACGACGGGGTTCGCATCCGAGCTTTTACGAGCAGCGACGCAGTAAAATACGGCACACAAAATCGTGCACGGCAAGTTCACTCCCACGAGCGCTCGATTGATCGCGTTGGAAGCATTTGGTATCCAAGAATTACTTCATTAGTGCACACGGAGTATCCATTCCCTGATAAGCACATCATGTTACTTAAATAATTAGTATAATTCAGTATATCGGACAAATGCGGAGTTGAATGTAAGAGTGTGTCCTTCCTAATTGACCACGTATGTATCTCAAAGCATTAATTTCATTGTGATTGACAGTTTTGTGGGATATTATGCTTAATAAATTATCAATAAACAATACTGCTAAACATCTTGGGAAAATTATCGATAAACGATTACGTAAACAGCAACGGATGTTATCATTGCTGGTGCGTTATGGCAAAAAATTACTGGTAACCCCATCGCTCGAGTTTCACCCCAGTGCGCTGTGTGCACAGAGTTTTCGAATACTCCATCGGCAACGCCACCCTTTGCCGTGAACCATCCTTCCTTACCGACTACCTCGAGTAAAACTACCCCTGTCCATAGGGGTAGAATACCGGTGTCGGTACACTGCAGAGTGCGGGATAATTCGCAGGATATTCCTACCTGTTTTATCCTTCCAGCAACTTTATACCTCGGATATTGATGTATTTATTTACAAAGAATACATGCTTTACATTAGATTATCATTTTTCATAGAGAATCCAATGTCACATTCTTCAATATCTTTGTTTAATAATTTATTTTTGATGATAACTAATGAGCTACAAGCTTCTATTGATCTTACAAATTTGCATTTATAAAATTTTGACAAAAATTGTCAGATTTTAAAACTTATTCTAGTTATTTCAATGCAATCAATTTATTAAAACTAAAACATTCAGGAAATGTGCAATAATCATGCATTTAAATCTTGAAGATAACTGACTTCGTGCTTTATAATAGTTAATCGCGTGACAGTATGATAAATTTGTCACATGATTGTAATTATAGCAGAGGTGAACTTTTAAGATATTTGCATCATATAACACCATTTTGCTTGATGATGCAGTAAATGGCACTATTCTCGATTGCATTCTTACGTAAGCAGCATGGGTTTCAAGTTTTCAGGTCAAGAAAACTTGATGCCCGAGAAGAGTAGCCAATTCTACCGCTGATGAACTACTACGTGATATGGGCTTCTAATACTACGAATTCTGCTGACGAGACACTTTCCTATATCGAAAATTTTGTAGTAGCTCTTTCATTCGTTGTAAGCATTGTAAACATTCAAAATTTCTTGTGTAGCTAATATACCGAATACATTGCCGACGTTGTTATACACCGGTGGTTATATAAAAAACGTTTCTAAATCTACTGAACAATACTAAATAGATATTTATTGATAAAATGATACTTTACAATTCTCTTCTATAAAAAGTTTTATATAAAAAGATTTTATTTGTAACAACGAATGTAATGAAAGTACATGCATTCCGTGGAAAGTAGTGCATTTGGGGAAACGCATTATATACGTATTACCCTCAGATTTTATGCACGGATAGTAAATGAGGTCAGACAAATGCAACCGTTTAAAATGTAATCAGCTACGAAGATAATTTATAAAAAATTAGGTTACTGTGATATTTATTATCATTAATAATGACAATCTTTAATCCGAGAGTAGTAAGCTTTTTTTTTCATTGAAACGACCTGGAATAATTTTTATACCTCAATTAAAAATCATTATTGTTAACTACAATACATATTGATTGTGTTCTATAATTTATTAACACTTAAGAACATTATGTATATCGATTTAGTCAATATTATCTGAAAACTAAGAAAATATTAAATAAAAGAAGCTTCATATTATGACACAGTATTTCTATAATATGAAGGTATTAATAATGAAACGTTCTTGTGGTGCGGATGAAATTATATATTTAAAGGTTTGTAAAGAATAGTTATTTCAAGAAAATAATATTCATTTTATACTAATTAAAAATAAATAGCTAAAGTCATTTATATTATTTACTTTTCCAGAATTATTAAAAACGTTTTATTTTTATTATATTTGTTTATTAAATTATATAAATATAAAAATAATATGAAGTATTTTTTAATAAAAATAAACATTTATATAGAAACGTGATATAAACTTTTTATATCGTATAAACATAACGATATTAATAGTTTATAATACTTTTTAACTCAAACGTCAATCAAATTCATATTAATATTTTGAATTTATAATATAAACTTTTATCATCCTTGATTGACTTTATAATGTAAATGATCACTTGGGTAATTTCTACGCTCCAATTATTTTTAAATAAATCGGTATTATGAATATTATATATCATAACTTTATTTTGTATAAATTAGGTTACGAAATTTTCGAACGAAAAAAATATGAACTTTGAATCAGTAAAAAAAATTGCTTGACATGAGCTTAATTTTCACGCTACCTTCATAAAAATCATTTTAGATAACTATTCTTGAGTTAAATGCAAGCATGTATAAATGTGTATATATGTGAGATAAAGCTGTATCTTACTATATAAAAGATATTTAACCACATATTTAACGTTCAATGGAAATAGCACAAATCGATTTTGTAATTAATTTATAATTATTTTAATTGTGGATGATTGATAATTCGTAAATTTGGTCATTTCATTAATTTCTTTCCATCAATAATGGCTACATTAAGCAAGTATCAAAATACCATTGCCTGGAGCGCATTTATATAAATAGCGATTTGGATTTCCATCGCAATGCACGGCACATTTGCGTGGCATATTCACAGTTTTCATAATATCGAATAAGGGAGTTATGCTCGCATAAATATAAATAATGTATCAGCTCGAATGCCTTATCCAATCATCCTGTATGCTGCGGGATATTTGGAAATCATTGCACGTTCCTCGCTGAAACATCTAGGGTCGATCACCCAGAGTGTCGTCTATAAGTTTCGCATATTCCGCACATTTTGAAAATCTCAAGAGCCCAAAGGGTCCACGCTAGCGAATCCTTTTTCCATCGTTCGCAACGCTCCCGGTATCATCTGGATTTCCATCCGGTATCGTGGATTTCCATCCGGTATCGTGGATTGTTTTCGGTCAACCTAGGCAGATGGTAGAAAAACGCGCAGACTCGACGCGCCATATTGAAATTTACATACGTATCCGATGTACATAGGGTGTACCTATCGGCGTGTGTACCTATATTGGCGGTGGAGTGGGAAAGGTCTTAGGGTCTCTATTGGATTACAGAACAAGCGGCTAGCACTCAAGCCCCGCAGCCCCCCGTCTTGCTTGGGGCAAAGTAGTTTAGCTTTGGAGTATAGCCTTACCCATCTAGCCTTAGCTTGCCTGTCCATCCGTTACGTTATGTATCCAGGATCCACCCTAACATCGTGTATCGCTCTCTTTCTTCTCCTTTCGTTCCCTCCCGTCTCCCTTCACTCCTTTTCCTGCTCCTTTGTGCGTCGCGTTTGTGCGGCACGTGACCGTCCCACGCAGGTAAGGAAAATAAAGGAGCGGCCCCTTCACCCCAATCTGCACCCTTATAGGGCACGTGTGTATACGAGTGAAAATAGCCCATCCCGTCGAATCGTACTTCGTCTTTTCCGGATTTTTCGTGGAAACTTCTTTCTCAATACACTTTCTCGTAAAGATGTTACCCTCAAATTTAGCTGAATATTAAATTTTACCAATGATGTGGTATGGCGCCAATGCAGTATATATGTTTGCATTTGCGTAACGAATTTAAAATATATTTTCAGAGAGAATAGTAATATTTCACATGGAAGAAGGTTACAATAAAAGATAATTACACGAAAGAACGATTTTGCTGAAGTTTCGAAAAAAAGCTGGGCACAGAGAGCTCTGAAAATAATTTTATTGGACTCTCAAAATAATTATGTAAAATGGTTGCTAGAAGTTTTTTGCAGCTTTTATCATCATACATGTCTTACATAATTATTTTCATGGAACGAAATATTTTCAGATCTGTGTCCAGCTAAATTTTTAAATAATTCAAAATCTTTTTTTTTTATGTGTACAAAATTAATAAACTCTGTTTTATAAATAATGCAATTTCAATTAACAGATCAAAATGACAGGACTAAATTATAACTGCATTTATTCAAATGTGAAGATGCAGCGCTATGTAGAATTCTTTATTCAATGAATAATCTACGTCTGCCACCGTTATGCTGACGTTCGTCGTTCGCGTCAGCGATTTGAAGCGTACTTGGGTATTTTCGTGCAATTCGTCAGCGGACGTGCGTCTCGACATTGTTTCGCGCCGCAGAAATATCATTGCTCACAGGTAACGAACACCGCGGCATCGTGCCACGTCGTTAAATTAGCGATGCTACTTTCCGTTCCGACAGGGAACAAGTTGCCACGGTTGTACCGGATTTACGTTTTGCAGCCAGCGGTAACGGCCGCGCGCGTAACATGGTCACTAGCAAACAACGGGTACAACTTGACCCAAATACTCGAAATCGTTCCCGTCTGTCGGACAGAGGCTGGATGGAAGTTGGAGAACATTGGTACGCCGGCGGCACGATCGCGGTGTATTCGTACGTATGTATACTCGCGCCCGGATAGCGGTGCGCGGTGTTATTAAAGTAGTAAATTTCATCCCCGCCAGGATATGGATTAGATTCCGCGTATGCTCGCCGGCCCGAAACGACGGTACGTCAGAAAACAAAGTAACGTCCTATTGTTTCAAGGAACAAGTGGGCCGAGCCACTCTGGCGTGCGCCGGCACGGCTATTATTATGCCACGTGATACTGGGTCAGCTCGGAGGGACCTGTTAAAAAAAAAAAAAAGGGAGGAAAAAGGAGAAGGAATCCGCTCGTAATGGGGTAATCCATCATCGGGGGGTAACGAAACGGGAAAGAGCCAACGAATACTCCAAATTGCATTCTACGGAAAGGGATTTCGAACGATCGATAAGGTCGCGAGACGATATCAACGTAATACTTGTAATTCCGCTCCTCGTTCTTCGGATTTCTCTGCCGGCTGTGTTCGTATATCGCATAAACTTGGATCATAGTTTGCAATAGTTTCCGAAGCAAACGCTCGCTCGTGCGCTCACGTGGGAGAGCCCACGGAAACGTTGCCGTGTATATATCTGCATACTTAATTATAGTGCTAGTGAGATTCACGTAAATGGGTCACGATCGAGAAACTGTATTATTAGCGGTATTTATTGACTCTAATATTTACTTCAAGCGTACACATTTTTACGCTTGAAGGCATTCTATCACTTTTACAAAAAGTGATAGGTATACGCACACAAGAAATGGAATTTGTTAAAGTTCAGTTTTAACGAGTAATATTGTGCTAAAATGACTACATATAATGAATTTTTTTCACCATTATCAAACGATGGATGCTTGTATTCAAAAGTCTATGACCGAACAAATTGACTCGAGTCGCAGGGTGGGTTGGTCTATCGGACAAGGAACTGGCGGTGGGCCAGCTCATTAAGATTAACGTTCTTTTTAGCTTGGAATCTCCGAAAGGCCATTTTGGTTCACTGAATGTATATGCACGCACATAATCATTTCTGCGATGGTCACGCTCAATACACCTTACACATTGAAGAAAAGGTTACTGGGCAAGACGCCAATTTCAACAAAATCGAATCCAATTCAGTCCTTAACTATCTAACATGTTACTTTCACGACGTAAAATGTGATAATTCAAATGATACAATAAGCCTATCTGTTATAATTAGCGTGGAGTACCTTCGTGCGCTTCTTTTATAGCAGAATATTTAAAAAAAAAAGGTAAATGCATTAATAGCTGCAAAACTATCGACAAGACAACACGATAATAGGTAACGATCTGCATATTCCTTTCGTGATTATAAACTTTTTCTACATATAAATACGAGACTTGTGTCGTACGATATTTTTGCAATTCAATGTAATACAGTATAGACAGAGTGAGTTCGTCTAGGTTTCACAAATTCGCGAACTATCGTGCTCCAATGCGTAGCGCAATAGCGGCGGTTAATGTCACGCGGCGTTACGCGCTTAATCTACGATCACGATGCGGCTTATCCTCTTAATGCACACGACGTCTGCTTGGAGGTCCTAGGACCCCACTCGATTCGGGATTAGATAGCGGCTGACTGCTAACACCTACGGTTACTCGCTACGGCGTTATCCGTAATTGGAAACTTCCGTATAATTATCCGCTCACGGCTTCTTGTCCGTCCGCATACGGCGCGACGCTGGAGCACGATAAAGCATCCTCGTCCGCTGTTCCGGTAACCATCATTAATGCGATTCGCTCGGTCGGCTACGAGTGTCGTCGTTTCGAGTGGCTGTGCGCCAATGTCGGCGTAACGCCGCGAACGTGCATTCGGTTAAAGCGCTTTTGCGGCTGCTATAGCGTAATCGCTGCCACAAGATCCGATTGCGGTTGTTTCGTCGAACTGAGGCACGTAGGTCAGAAGATTCCTGGCACGTTCATAGATTCTATTGATTCTTGGTCATCGCGCTGCGACTTTTGTCGCTAAAATGTGATTGTCTCGGTTAATATTAGTGAACTTAATCCACCAGCGATTCCGTCTACGTACGCCAAGTATACATCGCGTGAATGTTCTTTGCTCAATAATACTTGATGATTTTCCGATCGATTTAACGATCGATGCGATCAACGTAATCAGTGTGAATATATGGGGTGTATGAATAAATTGTTAGTTAGCGAGAGAGAGAGAGAGAGAGAGAGAGACTGACTGACTGATTGACTAACTAAGCTTTATTTATATTTTAGGGCTTAGCCCTCTAAGAATATTTACAGAGATAAAGTGATAAGGTCAGATATACAACGCTTGTGATTTAGATAAACTAAACAAAATAAAAATAAAAATAAACATTAAATAATACAAACTTAAGAAAAGGAACTTACATAAGTAGAGAAA